>JAVTVY010012235.1:0-50132 GCA_036873755.1 Hanleya hanleyi | reverse complement strand
TGACTTATCAGCCTCGAGATTATTTCTGGCTAATATTTCAGTATGTAAATTTCAAGAAATGTAATTAGTTTATTTGTTGGATATTTATTTATTGTTTTCACTAGTGGTAATTGTGATTAATGTATAAATACGAAATATATTTGTTTTGAAAATGCTTTTTCGACGTAACCAGTTAACAATGTATAGTTCTCGCTCACCTTCTATACATTCGTCTACTGTTTTTATTACTACGAGGAGAAACAATCACACTTGAATTGCCGCCGTCGCTTGAAGCAAACTTCACAGAATTACATAAATAGAATAGAATAAGGGAAACACCGAAAGAGAGATATATTACGAGAAAAGATATCATATGCGATTGTAAACAAACAAACCTCCTTCGTGATTTCTACATCATTATATTCCGACTGCAGTTTCGAACTCAATGTTCTTTTCAAGGAATACAGTATTTTTGTGGTTAATTGCATCAGTAGTGTATAGGCTCAACTCTCGAATTTCGTAGAGAAATCTTCCGTATATATGTATACATATTGAATTCCGTCTAGTAAGTCGATTCGAAGAGGTAATTAGTTTATTTGTTGGATGTTTATTTATTGTTTGTACTAGTTTGTACTTGTAATGCAATGTTTCACTTCAGAATTCCTCGAGTGGAAGAAAATTCGTCATGGTTCAATTTCAACAACGAGGAATGAACAACATTACTTACCAAACTTCCTTGTTCATCTGGTAGACAAACTTCAATGGAGAACATTGGTGTTACATAGTGACTATCAATCAGGTATAGCAGGTGTAGTATAGTGTAACCTATACCATAGCATAATGAATGCAAAATCTTTCTCGCTAGGTCTTTTTTTCTGACATCTTTTGTGGCTGTATCAGATTCCGGGATTTTGACTGGCATCCTGATGATGGGATACTTAGCCTTACAATGTCTTTTACATGCCTGTCTAATGGAAATAACTCATTTTGAGAAGATTGTAAGCCTTGAATGTTCATGGTATATATGAACGTCCCACATGTCGGACCTGTTGTTATCGTGACATAACACTGATTGCTCAGCGCTTGGAAATCCAGGTCCCATGGATGCCGCAGCGGTAATCTACCTCCAAGGGCTGGAATCCACAGCTTTGTGATTAGAGGGAGTAATGAGAATGAATAACTTGAAGTCGTGAAGTGGTAGCCATACACTTTGTCCTGGAGCAGATGTCAACAACACGACAGTGAACATAACAGGAAAGCTACTCCCTGTTTCAATCTGCCAATGTGCCCTGAAAACACTGACCAGTGTCACTCTGTCACCATATGCAGAATATAGAAATCCCGGTCTTCCATCCCTGGTGTTCGTCTGCCCTTTACGCTAAGGGCTATGATATATCACAGACCACATTATTTGGCAGCCGAAAGTCTACCGATCGGCATCCTACGCATATCATAGATGACATTATTTGGCAACCGAAAGTCTACCGATCGGCATCCTACGCATCACACTTCTCCACAAATCTGTATTTGGTAACATATAGCTACTGTAGAATGCTTGGTTAAACCTCGCCGAAACGTTTAGCATGTAAAAATATAGTTTTATCCACCATCTGGACAGTGTTTTTCATGATCATTACATGAATGAGACCCTATTTTTCGATAATGTTTCCGTCCGCATTTGAAGCTCGTTTTTATTTCAGTACGGTTTCCAATGTACGTCCGCGATTGAGATTTCGAGATTGCGTGATCCGCGTGATTTTTCATTAAAATCAGAAATTTAATCATGGAAAGTCAAGGAAGGTATTTAATTGCACACGAATAATCAATGCAAAATTGCTCTCAAGTGAGGTTTCATGAAGTCGACCCCTGAATTAGTCCCAGACCTTTGATCCAGGTTAAACTTGAAACCACGCCAAGTGCATGTGATATTTTTTTAATTTTTCTAATTATAAAGAAGGAATGATCATCATAGTGGCTTCGGTAGATGACATTACAGTGAGAAAATTTCTAAACCCAAGGATGTTTGAACATTTAGCAAACGATCCAGGCAAATTTCGAGTTTGAAAATAAGGTGTATTTTGTAATGACTCGGATACATTGTGTTGGGCTGTGGACACTTGTCAAAATGTATGCCATACAAGCGTCTAGTACGTCATTCAATATTCAGCCGTCATCCATTTAAGAATTTCCCCGTCCATAATCCAAACACCTATTTCATGTAACTTCTTTACCGATGAAAGGTCTTGAATGTTATCGCCCCCTGTATACAGACCTTTTATATTTTATCATTGTGGGAAGTTGATGCTGGGCGACATCGAGCCTTACATCGGGCCTTACAGACTAGTCTTTTGTGGTAAATGCCGTCATTTTCATCTGACAACGATATAACTCACCAATCCCCAGTGTAGTATTTGTCACAGCGACACAGCTCACCAATTACCAATATACGAGTTGTCAGACCATTTCCATCATAGCTCTCTAGATTTGTATCTAATATCGCTTATGCCGGTGCTAGGGGCCGTGTGGTCATGTCATCCAAGTTGCCACATGAACAGGTACAATAAAAGTTTACCTGAGATACAACACATATCACGAATCGTTAGGTTCTTGGTATGTGCTTTAGAATAGATTAACCAGAAGACTATACTGTGAAGTCATGTGGCTCTGTCAGTATATCGCCACCTCTTCCCACTTCTCTGTTGTAATCTTCCACTTCGAGTAATTATACCCTATGTTATATATAAATGATGTGTCCATGGAATTCTCTATGGACGAGGGTTACCTACTGAAAGTCTTATCTGATGCTTGTATTGTCAATTACTGTCAAGAAGAGCTGATTGTGAATTATATCATATTGTTCGCATCTGAAGCTTATTCTGCTTACAATATTTGGATCTTTTTTTTGTTCAGAAACGATAGCAAACGGCTTACTTATCAAGCTCAATGAGGACAAGAGCATACTGCACCAACTGTTGATGTGGACTAATAAGAGCCAATTCGATCTCGAGGACATGACCCGGGGTCACGAAGAGCACCCAACAGATCCTGTCCATAACCACTTGGTTATTTGTAGCAAGAGTTGTGTGGACCGGATTCTACAAGCGGTAAGATATTTCTTTTAGTTAACCCTATCTTGCCTGGGCTTTTTAGGACATCCTGTCCTGGCGAGGGCCGAAATGGCCCCCCTAATTATTTTTCTTATCCCTTGCGCTAGGGTGTTGAAACTTACCACACCATACCCTTGGGTCAAGATCTACCAGAAAATGTAAAAAAATCCAAGATGGCCGCTTTGGTGACGTCACAGTGACGTCATTTCCAAAAACTGCATTTTTTGGTCGATTTTTCGGTCCGATTTTCCGAATTGTATATTTATGCAATTTCTCCGCATCAACTGCATGATAAATTAGTAAATATTAATGTGAAGTGAAATAAGATAGATTTTGCCCGATTTTCGTCGCGGAAAAGCAGAAATTTTGAAGAAATATGACAAAAGCATCACTTTTCTGGTACCCAACGTGACCGCCATCTTGAATTTATCCATGATCCTCTGCTCGGGGGGTTATGCAAATAGGCTCAGAATGACGCCAATATGATAAACTATAATGTCGTTCCAGAGATAGCGCAAAATGTTTGGTAGGGAGGCCATTTCCCCCCCCCCCCCAAGGCCAGGTAGGGTTAAGCACAAGAGCCAATTCTTTCTCATGGCATCAGATTGCGTACGTTCTACTGCCAGATATACCCTTTGATTGTACAGTGGTTAAAACCGTGGCGCGCAGTTTATGTACATATGACTCGCAGCCAATCGTACGGACTCTTGAGGAAGAGTCCTCTTTGATCTTTGCGTTCTGTTATACGCCGATCAATTGTGGTATTTCTGATAGTATGCGATGTTAGAATGTACGCATGACTGAAACACGGCGCTTGTTCATTATATCACAGACACAAAGAGACATATTTGTTCCCTCCTTCTCGAAAAGGCAGTGATAACGAATAATGTAAAATAACGAAAACGAAGCAAATGATGACAAATTGAATGGAAAAGGATCGATAACCTCAAATATTAATATATCGATTTGAGAGTTAACCGGGTGAATGATATAATTATTCTCGATCGACCGATGTATGGAAAAAGCCGTTCTGAAAGTTAACAAACTGTCCCCATTGGGCACGTATTTTTCTCCTTCAAAAAGACTGTCTTTGAAGGAGTGGATGAATGAATGACGTTAAACCCCATTCACTCACCCACTCCTTTAAAGAGAGCCTGTGAAACTGGAAATATCCATATCATTAGCTCGTTAATATTATTCCTACGAAGTAGGCTCTCATTTGCAAATTGTCCAGTAATGAGTGAGTCCGTCAATGAGTCCATCCGAATCCTTTCTCCGGCAAAATAAGGAGAACCGTTGACATTAGAACCTTGATTTTTGGCATGAATGTGCATTAGGGGAGTGTTACCAGCAAGTTCTGAGCTGACTGACTTCTGATGAAAATTTGACCTATAAACCCCGATATTGGCAAAAACATGCCCTAAGACCATAGAAATGTGCTTAATTAGATGAATGTCGGTGTGACCTGATCTAAGCTAATGGCCAGTCTTAGGTCAAGGTACACTTCGTAGGTCCTGCGACATTAGTTACACTGCCATGTAGGCAGTTAGACATTACAATTTGGTCTAAAGATTTGCGGACTTTTCTCTGTCAAATTTATTTTCACAAATGGCATTGTCTCTGCCTTTGGTGGAAGGAATTTGCCCAGATGTGGGGAAGAGTTGGCAAAGAGGGTTTTTAATTTACCAGTGTAAAAAGATATATATCCTTTGTCACCCCTCTAATTCAAATAATAGTCGCCTGAAATCTTGAGTGGTAATATGCCAATGGATTGATGCGTGAATGGTATGCATGAACATTACGATCTGCACATTCTATATCGCTTATCGCAAATCTAATCTTTTTCAAACCAATGTGAAATTTATATTGAAGGAATCGCATCATCCCGAGACCATATATAGTGGCCTGTATTCCGAGTACTATAAATTTATCGTGGCGCAAGAGGGGAAATAAATGCCATGTGGCGAATCAAGAGACTAACAGAAAAAAACATGAACCGTTTTTCCTACGAAGTAGGCTACCATCTGCATATTGTTCGGTAGTCAGTGAGTGAGTGAGTGACTCCATCCGAATCCTTCCGTCGGCAAAATAAGGAGAATCGTCGACATTAGAACCTCGATTTTTGCATGACGGTGCATCAGGGGTCTGTTACCAGCAAGTTCTGAGCTGACCTACTTTTGATGAAAATTTCAGGAGATTTTTTATGAAAATCTCTAGTGATTCTGAGCTGGGCTATGCCCATCTTAACCCTACCTGGCCTGGGGGGGGGGGGCGAAATGACCCCCCTACCAAACTTTCTGTCCTATCTCCGGAACGGCAAAAGATGGAGAGCTGAAACTCCTCGACTTTATAGTTTATCATATTGGGATCATTTTGAGCATATTTGCATAACCCCCCGAGAAGAGGATCATGGGGGAAATTCAAGATGGCGGCCACATGGTGTACCAGAAAAGTGTTGTTTTTGTCACATTTCTTCAAAATTTCTGATTTTCCGCGATGAAAAGTGAGCAAAAACTATTTTATTTCACATCACAATAATATTTACTAATTTATCATGCAGTTTTTGCGGAGAAATTGCATAAATAAAAATTCGGAAAATCCGACTGGAAAATCGACCAAAAAATGTCGTTTTTGAAAATGACGTCAAAGCGGCATCTTGGATTTTTTTTTTACATTTTCTGGTAGAGCTTGACCCAAGGGTATTGTGTGGTAAGTTTCAGCTCCCTAGCTCAAGGGGTAAAAAAAATAATTAGGAGAGGGGAGGCCATTTCGCCCCCCCCCCCCGGCCTGGACAGGTCCCAAAAATCGCAGGCCAGATAGGGTTAATATAGGCAGGATTTCAACTTGAGGCTGGGGGGATTTCCAAGAGTTCAGTGAGCGTCGGAGTCATAATGCCTACCCTACTTCGTAGGTCCTGTGACGTTAGTCACACTGCCATGTTAGTTAGGATGATGCTTATTAGGATCAAACAGTTAGTAACAAAAAGGCATGCTTCTATTCCACAACCAATGCATGTGTGCTCGGATTTTGCCATTCTTGAGATATGAGGTAACAAGAAAACAATTGGGTGGATGTACATACATGACAATACTCGAGGGGGGGGGGGATTTGGCTTAATGTCACACTCAAGTTTGTTTCACTCATATGGTGACAGTCAGTTTGGTTGGTGGAGGAAGCCGGAGTACCCGGAAAGAACCACCGCCCTTCGGCAAGTAACTGACAAACTTTCACACATGCACCAGCTGGGCTCGAACCCGTGCCGGTTCAGTGGTGTGAGGCTAGCGGTCACCAGCGAAGCGCCTTAGACCACTCGGCCACCGAGGGCCCCTCGGACAATACTCCAAAGCCAGTTTGTGTCTGATACAAGCTCGGTGAGCCTAGGCGTTTTCATTCTAGAGAAAAAGTGGTGCAGTTGGTGACAAATTATTTGACCTGTTGACCAAATGGCCTCACTAATTTCCAATAGCATTGGGCTTTGGGGTCATATGCACATGTGACGTAAGTTTGGAGTCCATATGCATAGTCCTGTTTCTGGAGATGTTTTAGTAATCTGAAAACAGACGCACGGACATACGTACATGATGACCATACCACAAGAGTATTTTAGTTATCTACCGTGGCGTATCCGACCTCTCCTCCTCCTACTCCGCTTTACTCACTGCACAGCGGGTCGCATAGGTGTGGCGCGGGATAGGGTGGGGCGAGAAACCTGGGGTTTTCACTACATAAGATTTGATGGGCCAGGCTTGCACCCTAGAGTAGAATGGGTCGACTGTGCATGCGCGATGAGTAGTGCGCGAGCGCGGCATTCTCGTCTCGCGAGACTCCCTACTGCGAGAAAGAGTACCACGTGATTTGGGAGTTAACCGGGTGAATGATATAATTATTCTCGATCGACCGATGTATGGAAAAAGCCGTTCTGAAAGTTAACAAACTGTCCCCATTGGGCACGTATTTTTCTCCTTCAAAAAGACTGTCTTTGAAGGAGTGGATGAATGAATGACGTTAAACCCCATTCACTCACCCACTCCTTTAAAGAGAGCCTGTGAAACTGGAAATATCCATATCATTAGCTCGTTAATATTATTCCTACGAAGTAGGCTCTCATTTGCAAATTGTCCGGTAATGAGTGAGTCAGTCAATGAGTCCATCCGAATCCTTTCTCCGGCAAAATAAGGAGAACCGTTGACATTAGAACCTTGATTTTTGGAATGAACGTGCATTAGGGGAGTGTTACCAGCAAGTTCTGAGCTGACCGACTTTTGATGAAAATTTGACCTATAAACCTCGATATTGGCAAAAACATGCCCTAAGACCATAGAAATGTGGTTAATTAGGTCAATGTCGGTGTGACCTGATCTAAGCTAATGGCCAGTCTTAGGTCAAGGTACACTTCGTAGGTCCTGCGACATTAGTTACACTGCCATGTAGGCATATAGACATTACAATTTGGTCTAAAGGTTTGCGGGCTTTTCTCTGTCACATTTATTTTCACAAATGGCATTGTCTCTGTCTTTGGTAGAAGGAATTTGCCCGGATGTGGGGAAGAGTTGGCAAAGAGGGTTTTTAATTTACCAGTGTAAAAACATATATATCCTTTGTCATCCCTCCAATTCAAATAATAGTCGCCTGAAATCTTGAGTGGTAATATGCCAATGGATTGATGCGTGAATGGTGTGCATGAACATTACGATCTGCACATTCTATATCGCTTATCGCAAATCTAATCTTTTTCAAACCAATGTGAAATTGTTATTGAAGGAAAATCGCATCATCCCGAGACCATATATAGTGTCCTTTATCTCGAAACATAATTAGGAATAACCTAATAGTGGCTGTGAGAAACCTGGCCTACGGATAACGAGTCATTTAACCGTTACCAACTACAAAAACTTAACAACAACTGTATGTGGATGGAGATTGGCCGCAGCATTTTTATTCACCATAGAATCCCGGGCATGCTGGGGAGACCACTGTGAGCATGACATGCTGTTCATTACCATTACCATGATACCGTCCAATGGTCGCCGATCTTCCCTGGCAGACCAGTGAATTCCAAACCCAATTCCAGTCCATATACTGGAAACCGACCATGTCCACCCATGGGAACACAGGTTGGACTGTCCTTGACACCTCACGTGGCAACACATGTAGATGCTGGAGGACCATTCATTATCCATTAAATTATCTTACCCCATTATACTCCTTTTGGCATAATGTGGGATTAAGAGGATCCCATATAACTTGATGCTGAGATGAAATTTCCCACTCGAGAGAAGGAAAAATCATCCCGACCGAGCCGTTAGGCGAGGTCGGGATGATTTTTCCTTCTCGAGAGTGGGAAATTTCATCTCAGCATCAAGTTATTTGGGATTCTTTTTCCCATATAATTTTTTTTAGCCGAAAATATTGACAACAAAGCACAACAAAGATTTTCAGCTGACGGTTTGCTTACAATTTTACTGCGCAGTTATATACATTACGTAGGGTGAACAGGCACAAGGTTTATTACGCAGCAAGATTATTACGCAGCAAGAGAGAGTTCCCAGTTTAGAAATCATTATAAACAGTAAATTTATCGAATTTAGCAGTTGAATAAATTCAGTTCGCCTTGGCTAAGGAGTAAAAGCATTACAGTGTGACGAAAGAGTCAAGTCCACAATGTAACTCGTGACTGAAATGAACTGAACTTGAAAGTTGAAGCAGAAAGCGCGAATAATTTGCCCAGAGCGATAGGCTCAATATCCTTGATATCTATGGTTTCACCCAATCCACATAAGTATTCAGACAGTACATTTAAGTGTGACTTCGTTTTTCGAGCCGTCTCTTTGTTTTCCTGAGCTCCAATAAAATCATTCAAGTCAACATCAACAAACCTCGTTGTTTCGGTTTGGTCATCGGTAGGCCCAGCGCTAGGTTGATCAAGTTCAATGTCGTCGATGTTCAGTGGGTCCAAGTCGTACCATGGCACGTCAATCATTTCGCCTGAATCCATCGTGACACGGAACAAAGTAAATGTTCCCAGTGGTTTGTGCCGTTTTACGAATGTTCCAACTGCCTTCTGGCTGGATTTCTTCACCCACACACTATCGCCAGGTTTCAAGAAATTCAAGTTGATGTCTCTGTCCATCGACATATTAATCCATCAATTATCGGTATTGTCATAATTGTGTAAAGCAGACGATAGTAAATGTTACTAAAAATAGGCGTAGTATATTTGACCTACAAATTTCATTCATGAAAATACGAAAGTAGTCCGGCATTGCTTCTGATTGGCTAGTGCGCGTCACGCGCTGATCTCGTATACGTATATGGGATGAACTTTCCCACAGGGTGTTCTCATATGGATTTCATTGGTTATTATATGGGAAAACATGCAACATGTTATCTCGCCCAATCATACCCAATGTACAACTCTCGACAACATGAAGCATGTCTCCCACCCAACTATACCGTTTTTGTATAATGTGAGATAACTTACCAGAACTTACCATAACTCTCCTGTGGAAACACAAGTAGAGATAGTACATGTACCATGCTCACAGACGGCCACCCCATAACATACAGACAGTACATCGTGTGAACCAACTGAAATAGATGAAAAGATGTATCAATTATGCTGCGACAATTCATGAGTTAAAAACCGACTCAACAGTTAGATGTACTTGAGTAATGTATTGTCATCAAAAACCATCCTATGCCGGCATGTATGTCACCTTCCGTAGCTCTCTAGCTCCATTTTAACTTTTACTGTTAAACCACAATTGAAAAAGAACTTGGCTGTATTTCAAATAACATCTTAGAAAATGTCAGGCAAAAACATCAAACAATTCCTACATCCACTGGCAAATCTGATTACCCCTGAATGGAAATGAACATTACAAACCATGAGATACCGAATGTCATAGGGTTTCTGGGAAGGGTGGGTGGGTTTTAAATGACGATGAGATGTTGGCACATGTGGCTTGCCAATTCTAGGAATCTAGGACAGCTCCACCGCGCATGTGCGCACTCAATTACATTCAATGACCGATATCTCGATACTGTCTGAAACACGGTCAAAGAGAAGACAACTACATCTATTTTTTTTTTTTTTTTTTTTTTTTGCAGTTAAGCCCTGGACAAACCACTGGGCATTTATTACCGGATGGTATAGCCACGGTTTTACAAACAACCCCTACAGTTCCACGTGGCCATGGAATATGGGGCGAAGATATTATAGTGTTGATACTGTAATAAAACACTGCATATGATATAGCCAGAACGTAATAATTTTACTAACAATCGTTCCGTACGTTATTCCAATACAAATTGCCAGGTTAAAGTTGCTGCATTCTGATTGATTTAAAAATAAATTTGTGACCGATTCTGACACGTTCCAGCAAGGACCAATATCAATATGAACAATGGGGCGTGGTTAAAAGAATGACATTTGTCAGTACATTCCTAATCAGTTTGAATAACTTGTACCAGATTAACATTCTGGCGTGAAAAATATAAAAGAACAATGTTACCATATTATGCTGATAAATTGACCCATCGAGCGCCGATTATTGACACGTGCCAACAATGAATATTAATATGGAATTTGAAGCGTGGCTAAGGCAGAAAGGCATTTGACAGTAGCCTCGGATACACAGATAATGCAGCAATATATCACATAAAAGATAATTCTCCAAGCCGTCCATGGCCGAGTGAAAACCCTATATACCATCTATATAAATTTAGTATATTTTTGACACGATTGACAAAGACACGACATGGACAGTAATCATTGTAATAAAAAGGGAAATGAGGATTAGATACTGCATGACAAGGACAGATAAGGAAAAATTATAAAAAACAAAATATACTAAGAAAGATGACCGTTAGACGTTAAAAAGAACATCTTTAGATATACATCTTTAAAATATCAGGGACAAATGTATCGGATGCATACCGACGTAATTTCACAAAAGCCGCGTCAGAACATTGCGTCTGGAGAAAGGTTACATTTGTACTCAATTGTATTAACAAAGTAACTAAGATGCACGGGGTGAACCACAAAAGGCTCCAAATATCCTAAACTGACATTGTTTAAAGCACCAATAGACACAGTTTACTCTGTTTAATGAATATTAATGAGACATATCGTAAACAGTGAACACGTGTAGACACCACGTGGAAGTGAAGATATGTAAACATTCCTCTGGTTTTTAATATAACTGGTTTTCTAATACATGTAATGATAAATTATTTTCTCGTCTGTGAATTATTATACTATGATAGTTCGACAAGATCAAGTACCATACAAGACTATGTATATTCCGTTGATTATGGCGGACAATATAATAGTTACGAATATGTACAAAATGGGTTCGCTAACAAATTATAGCTCATCAAGGAACTTATGGTTCAATAGTCTACTTTTTCTAAAAATTAAAATAGTGGGTTGTAAGAAGGAGAGAAAATTTATGAAATATACCGGTGATCTGTTAACATGACAGGAGTACAAATAATACTTAGCATACAAAATACAAAAGTTGAGTAATTTGACTTCATCTTGAGGATAAGTTTTACTGAAGATTCCGAACAAAATATTAGCGTCCGAGAGATCCAGTGTGTGATCGACGATCTGTTTGATCCATTCGTTAAAAAACTTCCAAAACTTCTTTTTAACCTCACAATGAACAAGATTATGCTCGAGTACGTCAATATTTCCACAATTGGCACAGTTCGGAGATGACATCACCTTTAATTTAAATAAATAACTGTCGGAGGGATAGATTGAATGAAGGATTTTGAATTGTAATATCTTAACTTTGTTTTCCACTTCAGTTTCATAGGGAAGTTTCCAAATAAGATGTTGGTCAACGTCCAGGTCTCCAGGATGAATGGTTTTGCGCAGTGCGTGCTTCAAAACTAATGCACGATAAAACAATTTACAACAAACCTTGTGATGGGATATAATAATATCATCTATGAAGGGTATGTCAAATTTTTTTGGCAAACTTTCTTTAACACATGGTATTTTATTCTGGATAGCAGTGAAACAAGATTTCTCTAATACTCTCCATAATTTATAATTATCGTAATTCAAAGTTAGGCTGTATTTAGCACAAACACTCTTAAAATCCATAAAATTACCATTATTGTCCATCAGATCTTGCACATGAACAATACCCACATCAAACCAATTGCCGTAAAATAAGGACTTTCCTGAATATAATATATCCTGGTTATTCCAGATAATCTGCTGAAAAATTCCACACTCAGTACTATACAGTTCTTTCCAAGAGTCAATGACTTGCTGATAAAATAACGGAACAGATTCATTGAGTTTCTTGGAGTTAAAATTGCATTGTAATAAAAACTCTAATCCACCAAGTTTATTGAAAATAGTTGCAGGTATGATTTTCCAGAAGCCATCCTCGTCAGAGAAGAACCTTTTTAACCATACTAATTTTATGGCTTTGTTCATTAAAGAGAAGTCTGGAGCATTCAATCCCCCAAAGCATTCATTATTTATCATTATCCTACGTTTGACCTTTTCTCTGCCATATCCCCAGATGAAACTAAATAGTTCCTTGTTTACAGTTCTTATATAACTGTCATTAATAGGTATAACACTAGCTTGATATACTAAACGAGATATACCTTCAGATTTTGAGAGTAAAATTTTACCAAGAGGCGTTAACCCTCTCCCAGTCCAGATGTTAAATCTTTGCTTCATTTTCCCTATGTTCGGTTCAAGATTCTCTTTTTGCAGTTTATCATAATTTTTGCTTAGCTTTATACCCAGTGATTTGACACCTTCATTAATTATTTTGAGTTTGGTGCTATTAGAAGAAAACTTGGATTTTTTATTAATGTTTGCAAGAAATGACTTCTCTATATTTATTTTCAGACCACTAATGGTTTTCAGATTTCTATACAGCGAAAGACATGCCTCAACAGAGTTTGTATTCCCTAGTGTATGCGTGGTGTCGTCTGCAAAAGATATTCCCTTTACTTCCTTACCATTAGCAAATTTTAGACCGGTAATATCCTTGGATTGTCTAATTTTGTAATTTATTAATTCGGAACAAATTATGAATATATACGGAGACAACGGGCAGCCTTGACGAACACCTCGTTGATTGGTGAACCAGCCAGTGGAAGACCCTTTATTTACAATACAACTGTTGGTGTTTTTATACAGTGTTCCAATCCACTTTATTATATTTTCCCCAAAGTTAAAGGCTTTCATAGTGTTGAATACATACGAATGTTCGATGGAATCAAAGGCTTTCTCAAAATCCAGGAAAAGAAGATAACCTTCCTCCTCGTAAGTCTCCAATACATCCAGCAGAAAACGAACATTTTCACCAATATAGCGGCCGGGAACATATCCTGTTTGAGTTTCGTGGATAATGTAATAAAGTACAGATTTAATTCTGTGTGCTATGGCTTTTGCTAGAATTTTATAGTCCGTGTTCAACAGAGTGATCGGTCTCCAGTTTCTAATATTCGTCAAGTCTTTATCTGGTTTTTCAATTAGTGTAATTACTCCTCTTTTTTGAGAATGGCTGAGCTCTCCAATAGATAAAGTCGAGTGAATAGTTTCAATATAAAATTGTTTTAATTCAGGCCAGAATTTTTGGAAAAATGAATTTGTTAAGCCATCACAGCCAGGGGACTTGCCTGGTTTAAGATCCTTTACGATTGCTTCAATTTCATCTTCTGTAATGGGTCTTTCGAGAAAGTATTTGTCTTGGTCTGAAAGCTTTTCTATTTCTATATCATTAAATGAAATCTGAAATTCTCTGTCAGCATTGTAATCATTTGAATGGCTCGTATTATAAAGATTTGAATAAAAGTTATACAAATAATCCATGATATCTGGTGGATGTGTTATTTCATTATTGCCGTTGTCAATTAGTTTTGTTATGTGTTTTTTTGAGGCACGCTTCCGTTCTAAATTGAAAAAATATTTAGTACTCTTTTCTCCTTCTTCGGCCCATCTGACTTTCGCTCTGATCCCGGCGCCACGTGCCTTTTCTTCATAGATCTGGTCTAATTTTCTCTGAACGTCATCAAACTCGTTTAGGAGTTCTTTTGAAAATGAATCCTCTAACTGTCTGTCCAAAATGGTCAAATTTTTCTCCAACTGTTTTAGCCTTTTGGTTTTTTCTTTCGCCTTTTGTTTCGAAAATTCAATAGAAATATTCATTATCCTGAATTATCATGCCCGAAATAACACAGTTTAGCTATTATGAATTTGCTAAACTGATTTATCTCGAGACATAATTAGGAATAACCTAATAGTGGCTGTGAGAAACCTGGCCTACGGATAACGAGTCATTTAACCGTTACCAACTACAAAAACTTAACAACAACTGTATGTGGATGGAGATTGGCCGCAGCATTTTTATTCACGATAGAATCCCGGGCATGCTGGGGAGACCACTGTGAGCATGACATGCTGTTCATTACCATTACCATGATACCGTCCAATGGTCGCCGATCTTCCCTGGCAGACCAGTGAATTCCAAACCCAATTCCAGTCCATATACTGGAAACCGACCATGTCCACCCATGGGAACACAGGTTGGACTGTCCTTGACACCTCACGTGGCAACACATGTAGATGCTGGAGGACCATTCATTATCCATTAAATTATCTCACCCCATTATACTCCTTTTGGCATAATGTGGGATAACATGCAACATGTTATCTCGCCCAATCATACCCAATGTACAACTCTCGACAGCATGAAGCATGTCTCCCACCCAACTATACCTTTTTTGTATAATGTGAGATAACTTACCAGAACTTACCATAACTCTCCTGTGGAAACACAAGTAGAGATAGTACATGTACCATGCTCACAGACGGCCACATGTGTGCATCCATATGCACACATCCCCACCATGCCCTCCAACCCAAATGCTGCATACATTACGACTCCCCATATATTACTCTCTCTAAGGCGGTCTGGAAATTAAGGTTGAGTAGGTCACACCCTATATCTGACATATGAACCCCATCTGCTCGAAATAAACCCGTTACTGTGTGAGTAATTAGCTCATGAGAAATAGCTGAGCCACCATTGCACCTGCACCAGGCACTGGCCTTCCGGTTGACCTTTTTTCGAACCTGATTGATAGCTAGCAGGTCGTTCGCCCCATACCATACCAACCTCGGAAGCAAGGAAGACCATATTACATGGCAGCAGGGCAATATTTTTCTGATTTCACCTAGATCCATTCGAATTGCATTAATCAATGCTATTGATTTCTGGGACACTAGATCGTTGCTTCCCAAATGGACTATAATGATATCAGGACGGGGGGATGTCTCCAGTTCCTGCATAAATGTAGGGATGAGCTGGTGCCGCTTCATCCCTCTCACTCCTACCCATCGGATGGAACATCTCCTCAAACCCAAATTCCGACCCCCAGGTCTCCCAAGTGCACGGCGATATGCCCAGTAAATAAATGATGACCCAATGATCCAGACATCATAGTGTAAACCTGAAAGTACACTAAAAGCATTTAAATTTCCCCATAATGTAAAAGATATACTGGCATGGCCCTAATAATAGATATATTCCCAGTACTAGCTATGTCGGGCGAATGTATGAATGCACCGCTGAAGATTTCCAACGGCCTAGTTTTTTGATGTGCTCTTCAGACAGGCCACAAAGGGCTGCCATTGTTCCAGCACCAATTCTGAAGGAATGTGGCGTATAGTTCTTAATGGGAATACCCACAAATTCAAGCGACTTCTTCAAAACTGAGTGGAATTGAAAGCGTGTGACTGGCATAGAATTGAAGTGACAAAGTAACTGCATATGTTGGGAACTACGGATGGCCAGGTAGTCCTTCACTGCTCTGACTGGGCATAGATTGGTTTGCTTCAAAGGATGGAGATATAAATGGTCCTGCTTGCCATACTGATCCGTTTTCGAAAATCGTAATCTTAGAAATAGGCGCAAACCTACTTTCGTAGATTGGATTTTGACATCTTCTTTCAGCAATGCCCTACCAGTATGATCAGATGCACTATCAGCAACCAATTCACTGACGCGTAAAAAACCAAAAAATGCCAATAAAAATGCACATCTGAACAATACTGTTTCATACACTGATGCACAAATGTGTGGCAATGCGTTCAATATTTGTCGTAACAAATCAAGAGTAATGGGGGAACGCGAGTCCCTACGCCCAGACTGTCGCTTAAACCCTTCTAACAGCTTCTTCACAATAAAATGCTGAGTTGGGTCCACCCAGCCCATTAGTCTATGTTTATTTCCTATGCCAGCTAAATATGTTGCAGCAGAGGAAGGGGCTAAACTGTTCCTGGACAAATGAGCAATATATGCAATAATGTGGTTAACAGGTACTGGCCACACTGGTGGCAAACCCACCCCGCCCCTGAATGTTTCAAAAGATTAAATGCCTGTGTGGTAGGTCCTCCATGTCCGTGCAGCAAATGCTCTATTAAGTAACCGGCCCGCCTCTACCCACAAAGATGCCAAATTGCCTCTGGTACAGGGGTCGCTACCTTGTCTGCCTGGGGCGCGCATCTCCGGAACCGTGCTAACTGTGAACGAGAAAGCGAATCACCTATATTGTTCTGGATACCAGGAACATGAACCGCCTTAACCACTATGTTGTATGTCATAGTATGCAGTATTATAAACCGCACTAACTTCATGACCCTAGAAGATTTTGACGTTGCTTTGTTTAGAATTGTAACCACTGCCTGGTTATCACAGCGAAATATAACCTTCTTGTTGGTTAAGTCTTCCCCCCAAACCATGATGGCTAACGCTATAGGAAATATCTCAAGGAAAGTGATGTCCCGGCATATGTCACTGTGAGACCAATCCTCTGGCCATGATCCACACATCCAATGACCATTGAAATATGCACCAAACCCATGTGACCCTGATGCATCAGTGTATAACTGCAAACTGTCATTTGACAACCAAAAACGATCAACAAAATACAGGGTGCCATTGAAATGAAGCAAAAATGTTTGCCACATTTGAAGATCTGCCTTAACTTCAGCCGACAAGCGTATAAAATGATGGGGCCTTTTGACATGCGAGGTTGCATCAATCAACCTTCTACAAAATGTTCGCCCTGGTTTCACAGCTCGGCAGGCAAAATTAAGTTTGCCAATCAGTGACTGTATCTCTCTGAGACGAAGCTTATTGCGACTCAGGTATGAGTTAATTTCCATCTGCATTCGATCTACCTTGTCCCGAGGCAAGTGTATTTGACCTAATATTGTGTTTAACTCTAACCCTAGGAACACCAAAACTTTAGAAGGACCCTCTGACTTTTCCTCAGCCACTGGTATCCCTAACAGGTCACAGACGTACATAAAACAGTCCATAATGTATTGGCAGACCTCTTTCGACTCTCCGATGAAAAGAAAATCATCAAGAAATTTAAAAATTCCATCTTTCCCCGAAAATCGCTTGACACAGTGTGCAACAAATGTGCTGAATTTCTCAAATGTTGAACATGAAATCGAACAACCCATAGGAAGGGATTTCGCTACCCAGTACTGGCCTTGGAATTTGAACCCCAACTGCTCGAAATCATTAGGGTGCACTGGCAACAGACGAAAGGCGGATTTTATGTCTGCCTTGGCTAAATAGGTATGACCTCCCTTACTGCTTTGAGGTGTACTTGAGGTGTAGTTGAGGTGTACCTGTGAGGTGTACCCTCCGATATTATGAGGTGTATTTGAGGAGTAGATGAGGTGTAGTTGAGGAGTAGATGAGGTGTAGTTGAGGAGTATCGAAATATGCCACTTTCTGTATCAGATCTGCTGCATCATCTATACTGGAGTAATGTACGGAGCACTTATCCTGATCTACATAATCATTAACGGATTCGCCCTCTGGATAGGATAAATGATGTATCAGCCTATATTCACCTGGCTCTCTCTTAGGTACGAGTCCAATTGGTGAAACCCTTAAGTACTTAAATGGGGGTTCATCAAAAGGGCCAGCCACTCGGTTCTGCTCTAATTCTTTCAAGATTTTTTGTTTTGCCACCTGGGGATTTTCTATAACTGATTTTAGGTTGTGTGCTTCTGTACGATTCCGAGGACCATGATAATGAAGTGGAAAACCATATTTGAAACCGCTTAACAGGTACTGGGCATCTTCTTTGTTTGGGTAATCTCTAAGCTGAATTTCCAGCTGTTCCACCTTTATTGGAGTGAAGGCCAGCCCGAAAGGGCTGCCTGTCTTGGGAACGATTCTTTGAGTTCCCTTTGGCCTTGAAGCATCGGATTTCAGGGTGACCGGCCACTCCACAATATTTACAGGCATGCGTGAATCGACAGTTGACAAACTCGCACTTGCCTTGGTTATAACCCCAGCAGAGTTTGGAGTTAGGGTTTGTGCTACCCCCTTTTGAAGGGATGGCTGGTTTACTTTGTGGCAACATGGCTATCATCCATAATTCCCCGTCTAGGACTCCCCACGAACGGAGAGGATTCTTCGCCATTCTCCACCTGAACTGCTCATCGTATCGTGACCATGCTAAATTACCATGGCGAGATGCAATAGTTCTAACGGTGTTCAAATATTTCAACATTTCCCTGGCCCGTGTCGGATGCCGCTCCAGGTAAATATCCATGAAAATAATATAGGCATTAACCCAAGTTTCAATATCCTTTATTGGTCGATTCACCAACTTTGGATGCATAACTGCTTTGCCATCAGTGATGCCAAAGTTGAGAGAATATGAGGGTTCTAACATGTCCTTACTGGATTTGAGTAAAATAGGGAAATCAATGAATCCCCCTTTCCAGATCTTTTCTTTGATATTGTCTGGCACATGAGCACTGAGAGAATCTAATATGCTACGGAGCGGAGTTGGCTCATACATTGACAGGGTGGCTTCATCAGAACTATTTGCTATGGCCTGGCCAGGGTTACCAGGTTCTACTAGTCCCCCATTCCCTGGAGTACCTGCATTGAACACTACATTTGATATGGCAGAAGTGCCCACGTTTAACGGACTCACTTCGGTCAAAATATCCCCCGACCCAGGGACGTGATCATGATGTTCATTCATAACAGGGTGACTAATTACTGGTACCGGTACTTGGCCTCCGTCCCCAGAGTTACTATCACCAACAAATGTGTTTAGCTTCTGTATATGTGGCCTAGCTAGCTCTACCATGACACTAATGTTATTATATGCCTCTAAGGCCTGAACAAATGCAGAATTATCAGATGTGCTAGGACTTACAGCACCAGCAACCTTACCCGTACCCATATCATTGCTGTCGTAACAGCTGTGCCATCAGCTGTTCCTGTGGTTGTTGTTGTTGCAGGTTGGCAGTGGCAGCCTGGCCAGTCATCTCATCCGGCGTGGGGTCAGCACGGACATCGACCTCAGTGTCCTCACGCAGCCTGGAACTTGGTTTACGATTTCTTTTTGGCCTGATGGAAATTCTTTCCCTTGAAACAGCCGGCTCCACAGGAGCCCTACGCTTCCGTGCAGGGGTTGCACGCGGCATTCCGGCGAAATTTAGAAATTAAAAACCCGAAAATCCTTTAAATGACGATGAGATGTTGGCACATGTGGCTTGCCAATTCTAGGAATCTAGGACAGCTCCACCGCGCATGTGCGCACTCAATTACATTCAATGACCGATATCTCGATACTGTCTGAAACACGGTCAAAGAGAAGACAACTACATCTAAACACAGCAGCCAACCATGAAGCAGAGTTACCTCCCCTAGACTACACCATATCACAGATTATCATGCCCGAAATAACACAGTTTAGCTATTATGAATTTGCTAAACTGATGTATTCCGAGTACTATAATTTTCTCGTGGCGCAAGAGGGGAAATAAATGCCATGTGGCGAATCAAGAGACTAACAGAAAAAAAACATGAACCGTTTTTCCTACGAAGTAGGCTACCATCTGCATATTGTTCGGTAGTCAGTGAGTGAGTGAGTGACTCCATCCGAATCCTTTCGTCGGCAAAATAAGGAGAATCGTCGACATTAGAACCTTGAGTTTTGCATGACGGTGCATCAGGGGTCTGTTACCAGCAAGTTCTGAGCTGACCTACATTTGATGAAAATTTCAGGAGATTTTTTATGAAAATCTCTAGTGATTCTGAGCTGGGCTATGCCCATCTTAACCCTACCTGGCCTGGGGGTGGGGGGGGGGGCGAAATGACCCCCCTACCAAACTTTCTGTCCTATCTCCGGAACGACAAAAGATGGAGAGCTGAAACTCCTTGACTTTATAGTTTATCATATTGGGATCATTTTGAGCATATTTGCATAACCCCCCGAGAAGAGGATCATGGGGAAATTGAAGATGGTGGCCACATGGTGTACCAGAAAAGTGTTGTTTTTGTCACATTTCTTCAAAATTTCTGATTTTCCGCGATGAAAAGTGAGCAAAAACTATTTTATTTCACATCACAATAATATTTACTAATTTATCATGCAGTTTTTGCGGAGAAATTGCATAAATAAAAATTCGGAAAATCCGACTGGAAAATCGACCAAAAAATGTCGTTTTTGAAAATGACGTCAAAGCGGCATCTTGGATTTTTTTTTTACATTTTCTGGTAGAGCTTGACCCAAGGGTATTGTGTGGTAAGTTTCAGCTCCCTAGCTCAAGGGGTAAAAAAAATAATTAGGAGAGGGGAGGCCATTTCGCCCCCCCCCCCCGGCCTGGACAGGTCCCAAAAATCGCAGGCCAGATAGGGTTAATATAGGCAGGATTTCAACTTGAGGCTGGGGGGATTTCCAAGAGTTCAGTGAGCGTCGGAGTCATAATGCCTACCCTACTTCGTAGGTCCTGTGACGTTAGTCACACTGCCATGTTAGTTAGGATGATGCTTATTAGGATCAAACAGTTAGTAACAAAAAGGCATGCTTCTATTCCACAACCAATGCATGTGTGCTCGGATTTTGCCATTCTTGAGATATGAGGTAACAAGAAAACAATTGGGTGGATGTACATACATGACAATACTCGAGGGGGGGGGGGGGATTTGGCTTAATGTCACACTCAAGTTTGTTTCACTCATATGGTGACAGTCAGTTTGGTTGGTGGAGGAAGCCGGAGTACCCGGAGAGAACCACCGCCCTTCGGCAAGTAACTGACAAACTTTCACACATGCACCAGCTGGGCTCGAACCCGTGCCGGTTCAGTGGTGTGAGGCTAGCGGTCACCAGCGAAGCGCCTTAGACCACTCGGCCACCGAGGGCCCCTCGGACAATACTCCAAAGCCAGTTTGTGTCTGATACAAGCTCGGTGAGCCTAGGCGTTTTCATTCTAGAGAAAAAGTGGTGCAGTTGGTGA
Source organism: Hanleya hanleyi (assembly GCA_036873755.1). Taxonomy (NCBI): domain Eukaryota; kingdom Metazoa; phylum Mollusca; class Polyplacophora; order Lepidopleurida; family Hanleyidae; genus Hanleya; species Hanleya hanleyi. The sequence continues at coordinate 28,715 of JAVTVY010012235.1, read as the reverse complement.
CAAATTATTTGACCTGTTGACCAAATGGCCTCACTAATTTCCAATAGCATTGGGCTTTGGGGCCATATGCACATGTGACGTAAGTTTGGAGTTCCTATGCATAGTCCTGTTTCTGGAGATGTTATAGTAATCTGAAAACAGACGCACGGACATACGTACATGATGACCATACCACAAGAGTATTTTAGTTATCTACCGTGGCGTATCCTCCTCCTCCTCCGCTTTACTCACTGCACAGCGGGTCGCATATGTGTGGCGCGGGATAGGGTGGGGCGAGAGACCTGAGGTTTTCACTACATAAGATTCGATGGGCCAGGCTTGCACCCTAAAGTAGAATGGGTCGACTGTGCATGCACGATGAGTAGTGCGCGAGCGCGGGTCGCATATGTGTGGCGCGGGATAGGTTGGGGCGAGAGACCTGGGGATTTTACTACCTGAGATTCCATGGGCCAGGCTTGCACCCTAATGGGTCGACTGCGCATGTGCGATGAGTAGTGCGCGATGAGTAGTATGGAAAGGGCACGCGATCTCCCTATTTTAGTAATAGCCGATGACCTGATGTGTGTTGTTTGGTATAAGTTCAGTGTTCCTAGGCCAAATTTGACAGTTTAACCTGGCGACCCAGAAAAAATGCTCAATTTTACTGATTTTCTGCAGGCGTGTGCTCCGTAAAAGATAGGCACCTGTGATGCGAGTTTGGAGTTCCCAGGCACTGGCATTCTCGAAATATGGCATTAACCAGAAAGTGAAGACGGGCAGGCACACGTACGGACGGACGTGTATGATGACGACATTATTCCATTGGTTTAGATGAGTACAGTAGCTATCAATTAACGAATATCACGGAATAAACGTAACATTTCAGAACACATGATTCTTCATGACCACTTATAATTTTATTTTCGCAGGTGTCTCAACAAGGTTCCCCTAAGTTTCTTCACCTTTCAAGATGGCTCATTGTCACAGGAAAATTGGACGTTGATGAGCAGTTAAAGCATGCCAAAAAATTTGAGAATATTGCAATAGTTGTCCATGCAAAAGGATTGAACGCATCAGATCAACAAAAGGTAATCCAATATAATTAAATATATAAAGAAAGTCATGTGAACAGTTTTCAGTGACGGCAGTAAGTAAACGCTATGTTCCCGTCGACCATATAACATTCAGCAAATAGCTTTCGTAAATTCCGAAATTTCTCATTCGCTACCACAAGACGTTTCATACCAGGCAGAGAGAACCTTAATTCGCCTTGTTAAAATGAAAATGCGAAACAAAAATATTAAAGCAAATGTGTTGGTGCCAACAAGGTGGGGTGTTCTTGTTGCGAAATTCTTATCACAGATTTCAATCGTGGTTAACACGATTGCACTTAATTGCGTATATGGTTTCCTTCACCATTCCAGAATCTAAGGGTGTTCGATGTCAAGACAGTATGATTGCTAGTCTCCCTCTAATTGCTATTTTCCTAGCAATGGGTAGTCTTGTTGATTTGATTTGCTTAAAGGGAAACTCAAATGGAAAATTAAAACTTCATGGGAAGTGATCTGTTGTTGCAAAAAAAATCTGGAAATTTTAAATTTATTTCATGAAAATATTTCTCTTGGTTGCTGAGACATTACAATTCAAAGATTTTGGGGCTGATACAAGTTGGTTATACGAATGAACTTTGATGATATCACGAAGTGAACTAGAGATAACTAGATGTACAAATAATGGCATATTTTCTTAGGATAGTAGGATTCTTATCTCTCGTCGACTTTACGGCAAAAGAGATGATTACAATTTCGACATCGTGAACTATCCCTTTCTGGAGAGCAATATTCCAGTGGGACCTGCATATGGCGTATACATATCTCGCCTAGTAGCATTTGCTAGATCCTGTGTTAAATGTGACAATTTTAATCAACGTCACTAAACCTTATTGCAGAAACTTATAAAAAAGCAAAATACCAGTGTAGCGTGCAAGACCTATGGCATTACGTTCCGTAGCTTGTCTCCAATTCCGCTTAACCCGGGGCTAGGAACCGTATGAACCCATGTACTTCAAGATCATCATGATGTTCATATGAACAGCCACGATCAAGGCGTGACTGAGATACATCATTCTCTAGATGGCGACTTTGATACTACGAATACCAAACAGATTAAAAATACTGATCAGTGATACGGATTTGATATTTTTGGAACATCATGATGTCTTGCCGACATCATTGAAAACTGTATTTTTTACAGTTTTTTGTTTTGGTGCTAATGCTGTTATATGGGATATGGAATAGGACTTTCAATCCTTTTGACTAGGTTCCTTCCGGAGGTAAATGCATGAATGCATGTGGAGATTGAAAAACTCAAAATGTCTAACGGAAGAACATGATGTTAAAGGTCAGGTACCGTACAGACATATATCCACATGTGATTTCTCAACTCTCTATACTACAATCCCTCAACAGGACCTTATTGTCCGTTATAGTTCATTAGTAGTAGGGCCATCGGTGGCCGAGTGGTCTAAGGCGCTTCGCTGGTGACCGCTAGTCTCACACCGCTGAACCAGCACGGGTTCGAGCCCAGCTGGTCCATGTGTGAAAGTCTGTCAGTTACTTACCGAAGGGCGGTGGTTCTCTCCGGGTACTCCGTCTCCCTCTACCAACCAAACTGACTGTCACCATATGAGTGAAACAAACTTGAGTGTGACATTAAGCCAAATTCCCTCCCTCCCTCATTAGTAGTATCGATGTTCAAGAAAACTGACCATTAATGTCAGAAGCCATAAAGCATTCTTTAGCTCTACTACATACAAGGGATATTATTCATGGGATGTTTCTTTGTTTATAGAGTTACTCGAATTTCTCATTAATAACATCTATTTGAAATTTGGCAATGTAATATATCAAATATATAGGTATTCCGACGGGTACTAATTGTACACCCCTCTTGGCTGACCTATATCTGTTCTCTTATGCAGACGCTATGCAGACTATATGCAGACGCTTTCAAAAACAGATTATTTCAAAGCCCGTTCCTTCTCATTCACCAAACACTATATAGACGATCTTCTTGCTGCGGATAATCGCTATATAAATGACGCAGTGAAGGATATATATCCACCTTCATTGGATTTGAAGGAAACTACAGATGACCCTTGTGGCACATCTCTCTATAAAAATGAAGCAGGCCTTCTCTCTCGTTGACTTCACGACAAAAGAGATGGTTACAATTTCGAAGTCGTAAACTATCCCTATCTGGAGAGTAATATACCAGATGGACACGCATATGGCGTCTACATATCTCGCCTAGTAGCATTTGCTAGATCCTGTGTTAAATGTGATAATTTTAATCAACGTCTCAAAACATTATTGCAGAAACTTGTAGAACAGAGCTATACCATCAAGGGCCTCCACTCGGAGTTTTTCAAATTTGGCGATACATATCGCATGCTGATAGTAAATTGCGAGCGTAGCGTGCAAGATCTGTGGCGGTACGTCTCGTAACTTGTATCTAATTCCGCTTAACCCAGGGCTAGGGGTCGTATGAATCTTTGAAGATCCTCATAGTGGTATGCAAATGAACAGTCACAATCAAAGTTTGACTGAGATTCGTCATACTCTAGACAACGACTTTACAACGTATATCATATGGATTAAGAATACCGATCAACGATACGGATTTGATATTTTTGGAACATCATGACGTGTTGCTGGTATCATTGAAAACTGTTAACCGCCTCTGTCTTGCAGGAAATTAGCCTGGTTTTATGTATACCATGATCTATCCTTTTAATTTGGTGCTACTGTTATTATATAAATTAGATCTTTGGATTATGGACGCGGAATTTCTTTAATGGACAAAAACTGAATAATGAATGGCGGACCAGACGCTTGTAATCTGATTTCTTTTTTTTTCTTCAAAATGTGTGTTTACAGGTTTTTGGATGCCACTTTTGCGACTTGGTTACCAATTCAGAAATATGGTTACCAGTAACCACACGGTTTATTAAAGGAACGCAAATAGTTGACCTGATTGTTGTAATGATCAGAATCGAATGGACTGTATATTCAGTAGTTGAAACGTCATAATCCACGCAATTTCCAAATAAAGCCCTTGGTGACTTGTTGCTGTGGTAACAGTATTCCTAAATATAATCAGAATTTTTCCAGAAAGACAGTTATAAAGTTTGTATCATGCTATAAATAAGCAATAGAATGTTTGATACAGATTAGATTTATAGCTCTGTGAATATTCCACCATACATTTAACTCATTATCTGGAATTCATTTGGTGACATATCAGATTTAAAATTCAAACTCCGATTGTTATATCAAGACACCTTATACTTACCTTGTGCATAATATTTAATATTATGCAATACTGTTGGGTAGATTCTAAACCTCTTATACCAAATGCCAGAAAAAAACGGACACCCCCCTCCGGGGCCTCCATCAACTCCGGCGTCCTTGACCGCTCCAAGTTCCCGCCAAAAACTTAAGACCTCAGTTTGATTTCTAGCCCGATCAAACCCACACGTGAATTTACTGTGCTCCTCAACTAAGGAGATTCATATACATTCATTGGATTTACTCGTGCTCTCAAGCCTCCCGTATTGGTCCGTGAGTGTTTACATTTATGTACTTTCTCATTATACCGAATTCCTTACCGCATTTCACTGTATATTTTTTAAAAATTTGTACAGTAGAAATCCTCAGTGTATTGGGATCGCTCAGATATGGCGCTCGCCATTCTGTAAACAAGCATATCGGGTCTATGCTTTCACTATGGGATTATTAACCCCGTCCTCCGGAGGAGGAGGGGGTTATTGGAATCGTCCTTGGCCATGGGGGCAGCCATTGAGCTGTAGAAAACTTTGTACATCAAGAGCAGAAAAACTAGGAAGACTGAGGCACTGAAACTTGCCTAGTTGGTCACAGTTGTAATGGTGTGAGTCTGTATAGATTTTGGGCGATGGCAGATGAGAATTAATACGTTTTTTTTGCGAAGAAATGCTCGAAATTGGTAGGGTAATTTTTATACGGAACGTGGATGATGTTGTCCTTGCACGTTAAGAGATTGGCGAAATCACCCGGATGTTCGTGTTGTATAGATATACCCCGGGTATTTGTGAAGCGATCAGTCTCTGCACAGAGGTGACGATGGTAATCAAAGTGTTAGCTATACTCGGGTCTCTTGAGCAGGAGAGGGCCTGGTTTTGCGACAACCGTAAAGTGTGATGCTCTTCCAGCATGGCGATCTCAAATATGCGGACTCGAAATATACGGACTCGAATAAACAGGCGAATAAAGCACACTTCCAGACCGGGGAATTGAAAACTTACCGAGGTTTACGCTTTAGTTGACCTGATAACTATTACTAGGACAATTTTAAACATATCCTCCGTCAACTTCGGAAGAATGGTATGGAGTTGTTAGCTTGAAATGGCACAAGCCGAAGTGCGTCGGCGGACACGGGCAAGTGAACTGATATTTTTCCTTGAACGAAGTCGGCAACTGACAGTCAAAATCTATATCATTTCTTTGCTAGAAAATCTCAGTTTGCCGATTTTGTTTTATTATGAATACATTGAAATAATGCGTTGAAATAAACCCCGAAGATACAAGCAAACTTATTTATCAAATTGTGAAGTCAAATTTTTCGTTCTTCGACAAATCGCGTGTTCAAAGGTCTCTTCTCGTTTCTTGTCTCAAACAGCTCAAATCAGAGGGATTAAGTTACGTTGTGCTAAAAAAAATAAAATAAATAAAATAAGTTTTTTTTTTAAATATTGTTTTCCATTGGTAATCAATGTTCAGTTATGTTGATTCCTCAATCAGTAAGTCTGATATTTGATTCAAAAGCCTACCTATTTTGCCAGAATTCGTGGAATTTGAATATTTTCGCTAATTAGGACACGTTTCTCTGTCTAAAGAAATTTTACTGTGCCGAATAGAGGGATAATCATGAATAAACTTGAGCAACATTGCACATGTGATAGTGGCATTGGACATCACAATACAATTTATTTCCCAAACAAAATAATTTTTTGGCCCTACCTGCTCAAAAGTTTTCTAGCCTGTTTCTGGAAACAGACATATTTTGATTTTTGTTACAGTTATCACTTGGTGATCAAGAAATTTATCGAAAATATTCAGAGAAATGCTGGTTAAATGCCATGCGGTTGCGCAGGAAATGTAGCTTGATTATCAATTTTTCTGTACTGTCATGACAATCGCTCTGACACCCCCTATGTTCCTTCATTCCGTCGTTGATCCATTCGCAACATTTTTTGCAAGCATATTACTGGAGCCATGAATAAACAAATTATACCTCAGAAAATGACCATTGCCAGCTTAAAAAAGTCGTCAAAATACGAACAGCCACGGTAATCAGTTCAGTTTAAATTGTATTTTCCCCCAATATTCCTTAGCTTTCTGTGGTGTGCGAGTCGAAAGAATAAATGCGAGATGAGTACATAATTATCGACCCTATACCAAAGTGGACTAATCAAAACATGTTGGTTTCTGAGGATATTTTCAATTTCATGACCATGTGTTTCTGCGGACAATGCCCCTCCATGATTTTCTCCCGTCTGAAAAGACATTGAGAAACAGAAAATATTTTTTTTTAAGATAATGCTTCACATCCGATTTTACAAGTTGTCACCAATCTGTATTCTACCGTGTTCTATATACTTGACGGGAAATTTTATGCAAATCTATTATCCTAAGCGCCGTGTCATTCCTCTCCAAATTCGCGGGTTATGATGACTTAATGGAACAGCCTATTAGAGCTGTTACTTTTGCGATGACAAACCCAAGACCACTTCGACCAAGATGGCAGGAACGACCAGGAGAGTGACTCGAACAAACTCTGGGTAAATGGGTATCAACTATTGATACAGTACCTATAAATCAAGCAATCAGCATTGTTGCAGACACTTCACGGGTGACTGAAATACAAACCAGACCATTTAGTCTGCCACTCCGAGAGCATGTCCAATTTTGGCATATAAGTATGAGGAACAAAACCCAGATCTATTACATACCAATTACAAAATAGGATGGGGTTTTCGAAGTCCACGAGTTCTAGTTCTGTTCTGCATCGAGAATAATATATACATTGTAAATCGTATACCATTGTGATAAATATGTTAACTGTCTGGCACGACAAGGCTGGCACGACAAACTATGGCACGGAATTGGCTTTTACGATCATAGGTTACGTTGAGCGTTACTGATCTGGTAAGGGACTATTGTTGACATGTTACTAGGCAGCCATTTTGACCGACAACACACCTCTCTCGAGATAGTGCGTCGGAGTCATAGAGTCCTTTGCTGGAGAAGTTACGTAACCTCTTTGTTACTGTGAATTCTTTGTGCGAATTCCTATAGGTAGTTGGATATACCTTGCATGTACATGTAGACAGCTATACTAATAGCTTGAGCTCTGTACTGATATTCGCACTTGGATTTACGTTTCAGAGAACGGTGTATATCACAACAATAGCACATTGTTGTCTGTATATTAGTAGAACGATGAGAAGTATTTTTTGGCATGTTATGGAAATAAATACTGTCTAGAATGTTTCACGTTCCAAAAATTCTTTCCCTCCAATACTATTTACATTTTCATGTATATAGGTGTACCGTAATTATCAACTATACGTTTGCACATGTATAGTAGTTCAACATGTGGTGCTGCAAAGGTATTACAGTACAAGTGGGGCTATACTGATACCTATACAGTGAATCACTATTCATTGTTGCGCATTACGGTGTTGTACGCTTGATTTTTACGAATGGACAGTTACGATGGGGTCCATCTCTTGTTATATACCAAGAAACTTAGACTTTCTTTGATTGAGCTCGTTTCTGTACACATAGTGGCATCTATGATGTTGTGGCGGTATTATTATACATGAGATCCGTAGTACACTATGAGAGGACTACACCTGTGCTGGGTCGTTCTATAAGCCCAGAGCTGGTACTGTGAGAAGTTAAATGCTCTGTACGATATGATTATGGGTACTAATTTAATCATATCTATATTTTTCAGTCGGTTAAGGGTACCATTGGGCATGAGCGCTCGAAATGTTCGCTATGCACGGAAAGGGATAGGTGCGAGGTATGCTCTGCCTGGCCGGAGGACGTTTTTCAGCGCTGGCTGTTTGCACGTTCACGGTCCGTGGCGGCACTACCGACCGTGAACCCGGGTACCTCCGGTTCGGGTCTTCCTGCGGTATCCCAACCCGTTCCATCCAACCCATCGAGTGCTCCTACGACTCTAGTCGATAGTGAGACACCGTCCGATCCCTCTCGGGATCCGACGGGAGATGGTATGGATGGGAACACAACTGTGCTCGACGGGATGGCCAAGTCCACCAGCCTAGCCGAGATTGAGGTCGAGTAATCTCCGGCCGACACGGACCGCCCGGTCCGTGTTGTGGCGTCGTACGGTGGCCGTGATCACTCCGATGTCGGGTTGCTAGCCCGTGCTCGTGATCGTGACTCCGTTCAACCGGGAACATCCGGCCTCGGCCGTGACGGTTACCCGTTGAACGGGGATCATATCCAATCCTCTGGTCACGCCCCACGGGTGACCTAAGATCTTCATCCGGCTCCATCATCGGCTCTATTGATGATCGGTTGCTTGAGGATACGGATATGGAGGTCGGTTCAACGTCCGGAGAGGACCCCGTCCCTCACGTTGACTTGGACCAGGAGCAAGTGGGTACCATCGATGATACCATCGATGCGGCTCTTCTGCGGGCTGCCGCTCATCAGAAGATGCCGGGAGGCCCACAGCTCCTTACGCTCGGCCATATGTCCTCTTGGACTAGGTCGATAGCGTATGCTGCTGAAGTGTGCGGTGTCCCTACGAACACTAAACAGCAAGAACCCGTTAAGCGATCGCTAACAGGTCAGCCGCCGGCTCGCCGGCCGGAGCTACCCTCGTTAGGGCTACATCCATTCGTGGATCAGGCTTTCGATGCGCTTTCGGTGAGGCCGCAGGGAAAGGGCAAGCGTTCCCTGCGTACGGCTCCACCCGGGTTCACTGAGCTCTTCAGAGGCCCGCCGTCCGAAGTCAAGCGGACGGAATCGGCTTCGAAGATTGGACGGCAGTCCGCCTTTTTCCTGACCGGCAAACAACATCGGGAGGATCTCCATTCAAACGATATGTTGCGCCGGTCGGTTGAGGAAGAGCTCAAGGCGGCAGAGTGTTCGGCACGGGCCGGGTTACGAACCTTTAGCCACATTCTGCATATGATACACGCATCGCACGTAGCTGCCCTGCAGCGTACGGCTGACGACGCGGTGTCCCGGTTGCACTCCATGGACGCGGAAGCGATTCCGAAACCCATGGTGCTTCCGGCTGGCGATGGAGAACCGCTATCGGTTCCTCAAGCACCCCCAGAGTTCTACCACTGTATGCAGTTGGCTACTGCAACGGGGTTGGACCTTCTGACGAGGGTGATAGCCAGAGTGCAGATTGCCCGACGGAGACTCTTCCTGGCTGAGTCTCGACTGGGCTTGAAAGACCATGCGCAGAACCTCATCAACTTACCTCTCGGTAATGAAGAGCTGTTCTCCGACGGACTCAAAGCTTACGCTGCTGAGGGTCATATTGACTCTCAGGAACTTGAGTCCATGGTCAAACAACACCAGACCCTTGCTAAGGGGAAACGCAAAGCCAGCGTTTCCAAGCCCGCTGATTCTTTCTCCGGCTCTTCGAAGCCCAAGAAAGCCAGAAGAGGCTACCGTGGCAAGGGGAAGGGCAAGAAAGGGTCTAACAACCCTTCTAAGCCCGCTGGTAAGGGTGGGAAGCGCACCTGACATGCCAGTGTGCGCTCCCCCACTGCCCAGGACACCAACCTCAGGCTCAGCACGAGTTTGGGGGGGGTCCACCGGACTCGACACTCCTGTGTCGGCGCCCGGAACTGCCGGTCGGAGGCCGTCTCGCGCACTTCACCTCTTGGTGGAATCGATACAGCGCAGACAGCCTAGTAAGGCAGATTGTCGCGGAAGGTTATCGAATGGAATGGAGCGCTCCAAACCGTTCACCTCCGCTGACAGGGACCCCACTGGTGACCCCGTTACCTCGAGACTCCCGTCAAATTGCTATTATACGGGACGAGATAACTTCCCTCCTCGCCAAAGCGGCGGTAGTAGAGGTGAAAGATCCGGCAACGGATCCGGGGTTTTACACCAGGATGTTTTTGGTGTCCAAGAAAACCGGGAGATGGCGACCGGTCCTCAGTCTACGGCCTCTTAACCGTTACATTCGCATCGAGAGATTCAAGATGGAAACGCTTCGATCTGTACGGGCCGGCCTTCGGGTCGGCATGTGGACCGCTTCAGTAGATTTGAAGGACGCATACTTTCACGTACCGTTCGGACTACAAAAAATATCTAAGGTTCGCCATCGACGGCAAGATATTGGAATTCCAAGCGTTACCGTTCGGAATTACATCTGCCCCTCGAGTTTTCACACGGGTAGTGGATGCCCTATCGGTCGTCCTACGGAGGTGTGGTGTGGATACCAGCACCTACATCGACGATTGGTTGGTGAAGGGACCGTCGGAAACGGCGGTCCCCTATGCGATCAGGTTGACACTATTCCATGCGCTGGATAGTCAACGTACTCAAGTCAGCGCTGACCCCGTCACAGTTGTTCATACACCTGGGGGTTCAGTTCGATCTCCGGATCGGGCGGGTTCGGCCTTCGCCGGCTGCCCTAGATCTGCTGGAAGAGATGCTCGCGGTGTTCTTCACCTGCCGAGCTCTCCCAGCGAGAGAGTTCTTGCGACTTGTGGGTCGACTGATCAGTCTGGGAGAAGTGGTCAACTACGGTCCACTTCGACGCAGACCCATACAAATGTACCTAATGTCCTTCTGGAAACAGAGCACAGGTCATTTGAACCAACCAATCCCGATAGACTCGAATCTATTATCAGCCCTCGGCTGGTGGCGGAACCGGGACAACCTCATCATGGGGGCCCCGTTGCATCCGCCGGAATCGAGTCTAGTCCTATTTACGGACGCCTCCATGGACGGCTGGGGAGCACATCTGGACGAGAACCTGGCAAAAGGAATGTGGACCGCGCAGGAAAAGACTTGGCATATCAATCTCTTGGAGATGAGAGCAGTCATCCTAGCGTTGAAACGGTTTCTCCCGCTCTTGCGGGAGAAAGTTGTTCTGGTAAGGTCGGACAGCTCAACAGTGGTCGCATACATAAACAAGCAGGGAGGGACCAGATCCCCCAGCTATGTTCATGACCTGGAAGCTATTCTAGTGGTGCATCAAGCATCAGGTGACCCTGCGAGCAGCGCATATTCCAGGGATACGGAACGTGCTTGCGGATTCTCTGTCTCGTCAGTAGAGGGTTCGTCCGACCGAATGGCAGCTGAACGACTTGGTACTCAGACAAGTCTTCTTTCAGTGGTCGACTCCTCATGTAGACCTATTTGCCACGAAGGACAACAAAAAGCTCCCAATATATGTGAGCCCGTTTCCGGATCCATCGGCGCACGCCGTGGATGCACTAGCGGTCCCGTGGTCAGGAATGTACGCTTACGCGTATCCTCCGACCATACTAATTCCGATGGTTCTCAAAAAGATCGAGAGCGAGAATTGCAGAGTCATTCTAATCGCTCCTTTCTGGCCGACAATCTTGTCGTAGACTACCCACGCATTCTGCCGGATCGTCCAGATCTCCTCACACAATGCCGGGGGCGTCGAGTTCACGACAATCCAGCAATGCTCAAACTAACTGCTTGGAATCTGTCATCGAATCTCGACGTCAGGAGGGCTTTTCTCAACAAGCTGCCAATCTCATGGCACAATGTTGAAGGCCCTCCACCAGACGGGTTTATAACTCTAAACTCGGTCTGTTCTCGGAGTGGTGCGAGAGAAACTATAAGAATCCCTCTCAAACAACTCCGGGAGAAGTAGCAGACTTCTTCGTATTCTTATACGAAGAAAAGGGACTACAACCAGTAACAATAGCTGGTTACCGGTCTGCCATAGCGACAATCCACCCTGGTTTTCGAGACGGGTCTAAGGTTACACAGAGCAAACCATTAGACGACCTGATCAAAGGCATGTTCCACCTACGACCTCGGGTGAAGAAAATGCCTCCTGCATGGAATCTCGAATTGGTCCTAAATGCACTTACGAGACCACCTTTCGAGCCCATGGGTCAGGCCAGCCTTAAGATCTCGACACTTAAGACTGTATTTCTCGTCGCTGTGGCGTCCGCTCGACGGAGATCTGAGATCCATGCTCTCTCCGCTGAGAAGGATCGCCTACATTTTGCGGGCGAAGGTCTGCTACTTCAGCCGCGGGCTGACTTTGTGTCGAAAACAGAGACTATCAAACATGGGGCAAAACCCTTGGTTTTAGCTGACCTAGGTAAGTTCTCTCCTGACGATACATTCTTATGTCCGGTGCGTGCTGTGAAGTATTATATCGAAGCTATCAAACATCTTCGAACTTCAGACAATCATTTGTGGATTACCCATCAGATCAATAACCACAAACCGGCTTCCAAAGACACCATCGCTCGATGGATTGTTGAAACCATTCAGATGGTCTATGCAGCTGCCCAGACTAAAGAGTTTGTTTTCGCCAAAGCCCATGAGACCAGAGCGGGAGCTTCACTTAGTGACATCATGGACATTGCTCAGTGGAGATCTGAGGCTACTTTTATCAAGTATTATCTCCTGGACTCTTCTACGTCGACAGCTAGCATTGAAAAGGCTACTCTCACTAAAAGGCTGAGCAATGCCGCGCATACTATTCCGGTACCTTCCATTAGAAAGCGCGTTTCGAGCACTCATGTCCAAAGGGACCCGCCCGGCGCCTATGCACCCTCGGGAGACAAGCCTCGACCGGAGTCAAGAATACTCAAGTGAGTATATCAAATTCATCACGAATAATGTTTACCCTTTGTCATTTGGCTCGTATTATTAGGGTTTTCCCCTAGCAGGTGTACCAAAAGAAAGCTCGGACTTTCACCAGGGTGGTGCCCCCCTCGAGTTATCAGGTAACAGAGAGGCCTGGGTTACATATCAATGACGGCCTTTTCTCTCTCAAATTGATACAGGTATCTACCTTTTGTCTTTGGTTAGCCTACCCGCCAGGGTTCCCACGAATTCTAGGGTTACCCAACAGTATTTAATATTAAATATTATGCACAAGGTAAGTATAAGGTGTCTTGATATAAAATGATAGGGTTTCTGTAACCCCCCATTTTATGAAAGACCCTTATACTTACCTTGCGATCCCGCCTCCCACCCACACTGTTAATCAAAGACTGGGGGAGGTACATAAATGTTCTTGCTTTCAAATGCTATGTTATTATAGAATCAAACTGAGGTCTTAAGTTTTTGGCGGGAACTTGGAGCGGTCAAGGACGCCGGAGTTGATGGAGGCCCCGGAGGGGGGTGTCCGTTTTTTTCTGGCATTTGGTATAAGAGGTTTAGAATCTACCCAACAGTATTGCATAATATTAAATATTATGCACAAGGTAAGTATAAGTGTCTTTCATAAAATGGGGGGTTACAGAAACCCTATCAATCTCTGCAACCGTTTGGAGTATCTGCATGCCGTAAACGGCATCTCACACAGGATCATGAACACTTTTTCGTCCTAAAAGTGACCCCAGACCATTTGCCCTTTAAATTGGAGCGATATGCAGCTGTTCATGTGGAGACTATGGAGTATCCACACGGCCCCTAGCACCGGCTTAAGCGGAATTAGATACGCTAGCTCGGGAGCTGTGATGACAGATCAGCTCAAGCAACTCATCTGATGTTAATGGATGGGCATTATGGACGTCTGATGGAGTAAACGCCTTAACTTGAGGTAACCTGGTAAATGCAAGAAACCTAGAAAAAATAACCTGTAATGTCCGACGTCATACGGCTTAAATTTCTCATCGAAACAATAAACCTACATATATTTGTCGAGTGACGTGTACAGAGGGCGGGCCTCGGGAACTAACAATCCACCAGCAGGATCCTACCATATACAGGTAATAAGTTGGAGCGATATGCAAGCGGTGAGTAAAATTGTCGACGTCTGGCGACTAAAAAGCAACCATATGACTCTACAGGAAAGTTTTTGTCGACACCTAACATTCAGACCCGAGAATACGATGGATTCTCGGACGTAGCCTTAGTATCTCAGCCGCGCTATTATTGCAGCTGTTCATGTGGAGACTACGAAGTATCCACAGGAGCCGGTGCTAGGGCGGCGTTAAGGCAGACTTAAGCCGGCTTTAAGGCAGACAATCTTAGGAACAGAACCAATTGTCTCCCAATCATTTGGAAGAAATTCTATAATGTTAACCGTAACGAGAATCGGGTGCATCCAATGATGCTGCGCACTTTCTTGCCGTTTCTTTTTTCTAGTTTCTTTTTTATCTCGAGTCTTCGTTCCCTACGTATATATACGTCATTGACAATAACATTCGTCAGATCTGACATTCAGTATTCAGCCGTCGTCCACAGAAAATTTTCGAATCAATTATCAAAAGTATGACAGCACCTTTTCCAAATGAAATAAAACAGTAAAAACACAATATGGTTTCCTACAATAGAGAAGCTGTCAACAATCTGCAATGATGTCAGCAAGATATGACGATGTTCGATTTGGCGAAGTCCTTTTCTAGGGTATGTGTCTCAGTCAGGCACATCACAATATTTCTATGAGTAGGAGGATTGCCTATTGGTCGGATATAATCCTTATATTACCCCCATTTTTACCATATTACAATTTGTTAAATGGGAGCACTTATTTTTCATCAAAACATTGTTAGTCATGATCTCGTTATCCATCTGTTATAGGCTGCTGAAAGGTTGTTTCAGATTTGATTGCTCATTTGTAATCATTTCATTGATCATTTGCCAGATTATGTGCAGACTGTGACGATTTTAATCAATGCTGGAGATATAACTGCATGAAATTGTCACACAAGGCTATTCCACCAAACGCATCCATCCAAATCTCTCGAATTCTGTGATAAATATCGTACAAGGACAGCAAAACACGATCTCTGGCTCCACGTTTCGTAGCCTGTGTCTAATTCCGCTTATCCCAGGCTTTGGGGCCGTTGAAATACCGTTTTACATCTCCATGGGGTTAACATGAACAAGCACAATCAAAGCGTGACTGCGATACAGACGCTGGAAACGAGTTGTTATTCATTTGGATAAAGAATAATATTTAGTGATTAGGATTGTATGTATAGAACATCATCATGTCTTGCTGACATCATTGAAAACTGTTGACCGCTTCCCTCCAACCTCCCTACAGCGCATGCTCCATTTCGCAGGCTTCATTACCATCCCTGCCACCAATATCGGAAGTTGACCTTTACTACTTTGCTATGACGTAGAGGAGAAACCAACCAACGCACGGTTCAGTTTGAATCCGGCCGAACAACTCCTTTAGTGTTGCACATGAGCGAACTACTTTTCATATGCTCTGTCCAGATAAACAGGGAAAATTATCTCCAGATAATTCTTTTTACCGCTAGGTCAACAGAGGTATTATGCAGACTTGAAAAGTAATCAAAATATTCGGTAAACATCTATTTTACTATATATGATGTCACTTCCGGCGATGTGCGCGAAGGCCCCGAATCCGGTCCAAAAATCTGACTGGTGGCTGGGGTGTTATTAGACCCCCAGCGAGGTGATTGCGCTTCCCTCTTGTAGGAAAACACCTTATGTCTTTATTTTTTTTTATTTCATACACATCTGGAATTGGTGCTAACTGTCATACGGAATAAGTCTTCTGATTATTGTCTCGGAAATTCTTTTATGAACGACGGCTGAATATTGGATGCTGGATCTGAGGCTTGCTATTTTGTGTCCGTTAAGTGAATAAAATAGGAAGAATATATTTAACATCTCGATCCTCAACATGATGACATATTGAAATACTAAACCCGACGGAAGTAACCCGCCTTTTCAATTATCATTGTTATTTCGTTGGCATGACAGGCTGAATACAACAATCATACGGCCATCCGCCAGTTCCTGGAAATATATACTCTCACAAGACAAGGGGATTTGAAGAAATTCCAGCCTATCAAGGAATGGCATCAGCTACAGTCGGGAGTAAATATGATGTGGCTGGTGTTCCCAAATACGTACAGTGGGTTAAACGGTAGAACACTGCGTGTTGGATTTGGTCAGGTAGGTTATGGTGCCTTCGTAATCTTCAAAACTATCGCACCATCTGATTACATTGGGACGATAAACACGGCGCCCATGCTCATTCAATCTTTGTGGATTCTGATAGACATCTATCGCGTTCATCCGTATAATATATTGACGCAAAATCCATTCGGTATATCTTATAGAAAAGTTATATATTCAACTGTTTGAAAAGATGATACAACATCCTGTTTGGCTGTGATATCGGGAGCCCACTTCGTTCTATTTGATAGCCGGAAGATTTTGATTGGCCAGGAGCCATATGCACGAGAGATGCACTGTTCATTTTAACTCCAATGCAAGCGAAGGGTATACGATGGTAGAAAGCATAATATTAGTTATTCGGATTTTTCCCGGGGTGCATGAAAAGATACACAGCCAGAAAAATGGTGTTTATCAAGTCCAAAAAAGATGATGAGTTCAACACCAATAAATCATGTTGAATTTTGACCGACACCATATATCTTCAACATCCTTCATTGGTGTTGGCGTTGGGCTAGTATTAACGCTTTTCAGTGAACAACAAAGTATGGTGTGGAACCATTTTCAACACCGTTTAGTAGTGTTGACCAACACTATTATTTGATGTTTAACTGGCCTCAACCACATTTTTTAATGTTCGCATTGGTCAACATCATTTCTCAACACAAGTTATGGTGTTGACCAGCCCTCAAACTCATATACACTGAGGCGTCAGCCGATGGGTGTTTGTCCTTCAGGGAGGGTCGTAAGTTTCCATACACGCGGGAGGGGGGGGGGGCGGGGGGCCTGAATAACAAATTTATTATCCTTCAAGCCTTTTATCTCATAGCAAAACTATAGAAAACGATCCACCGCTTAGAACCAACCGTAGAACGAACAAATTTAGCTGGTCATTTCTGATACGAAACTGTCTGCATTTTGTTACTGCACTGCGAGAAACACACCGCAACACAACATCGATTCATTTCGATCTGTTTCGTTCGGATAACAGCTTTTATATTTGAAACAAATGACACCCTTTAGTTGGGTTATATGTCGAACACTTAAGTGAAAAATATGCACCGTGGCTTTTATCCCATTAAATTTTGACGAATGGGCGAAAATTATTCCATAAATATTGAGATATGGTCCGCTGAACTTTCGAAGAACATCCCGATTAGCAAGACATCACTCGAGATGTATGGATCTTTTAACCAATCACAATCCCGATATTGATTGCAAATTTGCTTGTGGGATAATAAAATCTGATGCCATGGGGATATGAGTAATACGGTCTGCAAGTATGTCATGTGGTAGGGTTGCAGTCATGGCATGAAAATAGACTGGCTGGACACGTGTGGGCATTAAAGGCTTACTATCCAATGAAGTTTGTCTTGGAATAGAATACTGTTAACACCAAATTCCATACCATATGTACTGGTACGTAAGTAACTCATATATGGATAATAATAACACTGAAATAATGTTTCAGTGGGAGCCGTTCGCTCGGAAGACAACCAAAAATGGCAAGACCGTGTTCGAAGGTATATCGATTGATCTCTTGGATCAACTGAAGAAGAAGCTAAATTTCAGGTGGATACATTGCTCATTATTTACAATTCTATAACACTTACACCTATTACACACTGATGACCGTGCAATTATTAGACGATTTAGCACGGTTAGGAACTTTGTGACGTATGAAATCTACACCCGTGATCTTGACACGCACAGGTGTTCACTCGGAAGAATCCATTTCACAGGGCGGGTAATAAATTGCAGGACAAAGTCTCGTCTGTCTGTACAATCGAAAAAAACAAATAGAATGGATACCCTGTAAGTAGGAACTTTAGTTTTGTTAAAGGCAGAAAATGTATAATCGCAAAACAATTGAGACATAATGTACACAATAAGAAACAGATCAACAGGAGAAATAAGACGTGCTTTCAGATATGAATTATCTAGAGAAGCGGAGATCGAAAAGTTCATGAGAGACGCAGGTGATCAATCTTTTCTTGCTGTTTTAAATGAGACACAACACGAGTGTGGTCAGCTGAACAAAGGTAGATTTTTCTCCGTTAACGATGAGAAATTAAGAGATCTGGCTAACAAACGAAATGAGCCAGGGACCGACAGGCAAACGAAATAGAAAATACGGATATTTAAAGGTATCAAATTCGTTCTATATTATAATCAAGTTTTATAAATAAATACATCTAAAGATTACCGGTTACACCAATCATTGATTGAGATCAACAACTGCCGCGGTTCTGCTTGAGGCGGGTGTGTCTCTCATTCATGTGATGTCGGTTACAGAAATTACAAACGACATCAAATGTTTGTAATTTCACTTCTGTTCCACAGTCATCATATCTTGGCGTTTTTTCCCCCAAAATACCAATGTTTCCAATAGCACCGTGAACATAAATTTCCTTCCTAGTAAATAATGGCAACATTTTTCATTGCTTGAGAAAAAGCTGTAAATTAATATTTATTAAAGACGTAAATTTCTGTCTCAAGTTTAACTGTTGGTCCCATCGTGATCGATTAAGAATGCCACACAAATAGGCTTGTACGCATGTATGTTTCACTGCGCCCACTTCTGAGAGACCAGATAAACTCGCCCATTGATATTGACACGCTGCCAATTGAGGTGCACGGCACATTTCAGGGAAGTGATATCGGTAAGAAAGGTTGTGAACGTTTACCATATTTTTTTCAATCTTTCATTGTAATCTTTGTTGATAATCAATTTGAGTAGTGCAATAGAATAGAAATAATGTTTTCATAGGCGTGCTAAATCGTTAATTTACGCACGGTTAATGTGGGAAAGTTTATAAATATTAGGGCGCGGGCTTCGCCCTTGCCCTAAAATATAAACTTTCCCACACTAACCGAGCGTGAATCAGCTGACAAAATCTCTCCCCATAAACTTGTCCACTGACATTGGAGTAGAAAGGAATAAGGGACTTGAGAACCATGGACGCATGGACGCATGACGTCACTTAAATAGATCGGAGGGTCATAAGTGCGAGCAGGTGTACTGGAGAGTGCGAAGCTATTTTGGTTGAAAGGTCGTTGAGAGTACCGTCATCAGCCTAATTTTACTACATATCTATACCTATACCTCATGACATCATGCGACGTTCACCGCCGAACCTATATATAAGCGCTCTCGGGTCGAACGAGGGGCACGGAATGGTTTAGGATAAAAGGACGAGCTTTTCGAGCCCATTCACCACTCGCCTTTCGTGGTACACGCATCTACCAGTCGATACAAGATGATCTCCCTGGCATACAAAGTTTCCGCAGAAGTCTTTGGAGAGAAGGGGGCTGCCTTTATACGTATTATCGATCACGGTTATGTACCCAACGCGTCTCAGCCGAAGTTCATCACACTAAACACGAAAGCATGGGACAACGTAACATTTTACATGAGGACCATCGATTCCTTTCTCGAACGAGGTGTGGACACACCTCAGCCTATCCGCCTAGACAACGATGTATATATCAGTCATAATGTATTCAAGGGGAAATCATTGGTGCACCTCAGAAACTGGAATAAATCTACCAGCAACGCGAGGAAGATATTTCCTACGACTAACGGAATCGCATTGGACGCGGTCCTATGGTCGGAGTTGAAAAAGAAAGCCGGAGAGATAGACGCTGCGCTGAAGGAGATGATAACCACCATTCAGGTTTGCGCATCGAGAGTCCTCGACGACGACAGGTCATCGCCTCCACCGACTCCTACGGTTTGCAGAAGGACGCAGCTCCTCGAACACGCCATTAAGAAAGCGTATATCGAAGAACTAGCCCCTACGATCGCCGAAATAAGGAGAGAACACTGCCCCGGATGTGAGATCGACGACCCCAGCCAGGATCATCACGAATGTATGATGAACGATCCCGATGAGATGGCGGACTTATACTTTAACGATGCTCTAGAACGTGTTGATGAAAGTGCGGCCATGAAGAACTTTGAATCCCTCATCGAAAGGCAAACGGAAATGAACGTGCACCCCGCGTACCTGATGAAATACCAGTGCGAAGACTGGAGGAAAACGGAAATGAAAACCGACCAATGGAAAAGAGACTTACTAAACTGTATGAAAAACGCAAACAAAAACTAAGCGTATAGATTTGCTCGTTCTCCAACCAGTGCACTCTATGTTTTGATTGGTAACAATACATGCGTTATAAACTACTTCGGTTTGTTGTTGATGTTATTTAGTTATATGTTAGTTAGCGTTCTCGTCATTAAACGGCGGGATACGTAGATGAGGTCAGGCATGGCGTCTAATGCGCGGGTTAACAGAGTTTAAAGCCCTATATCCTAGAACACGTGCGATTGCTCTCTTTTCGCGGCGGTCGCGAGTGTATATTGAAAATATATTATTTTTCAAACCGTATTATAAATATGCGAACCGTGTATTTTTCCGTTTATTCTCAAATCTGACATCGAGCGGTATGGATCAATACCAGAGAAAGCTAGGCATACTTAAAGTTCTTTCTATAGGGGCTATGTCGCTCCTACTTATACCACTCATCGTATTAACCACGAAACGAACACTCTGTCCTTCATGCGCGTACCACACAAGCGAAGATAGGCCGCGTGTGTTCGAAATACCATCGGGGGATATAACTATCATTCCCAACACAACGCTATGTACGCCGATGCAGCAAGTTATTATCGACGAACACCTCCGGGCTACTGTTTGTATCTACACCAAGTTATTGAGGGTTGATCTGCGTTATTTTATCAACGGCAAAGCCACTATAAAGGGCGTGGTCTTGAACTACACGCAGTGCACATTACTCAAAGCTCGAACCCGTCTCATCGATACAGCTATTCATAACCTGCTAGAAAAGAAAATTTAATAATGGATTGGAATCGAATGGTGAATGCCGTTACCTCTTTACACGCCTACAAATCGATCACCCATAGCATGTTAGATGACGGCGTAGTAAATAGGGGCCGCCTAATTTTGCTACATATCTATACATATTCAGTGTGTCAGAATGTTTCCGATACGTTGAAAGTTAACATTTGGGATTACTATATAACGCTATCCCAACGTCTATGGAGACAGTTGACTGTGAATCAGTCGAATGGATAAGTACATCGTCGTAAACAGCGAGGACTCCAAGACGCTTTTCCCCGAGAATCGACCATACAAATTTCGCGTCAGTTTAAATAAAAGCATCCATTTCGAAGAGTCTTGGGTCGTAGCCTTAGCAGAAATATTTATCCAAAGACAACCGCAGGTTAAATCACGATCACTTCTACGCCTGTGTTGTAATATATGCGGTGATTCCTACGTAGGCGAGACGAAAGTACCTCTACTACGCTACGTCGAGGCCTCTGGACTCCAGAAAAAACCGGTATCTAGGATATACCTCACGCCGTATTACCTGCCTATTATTTTAAGCGACGTACGCTATCTAGAAATTGATATAACCGACGCACAAGGTGAACCGGCGACATTCCTCACCGAATCCGTCATCGTAACGCTTCACGTGAAACAGCTATGACCGGGAGACCGTTGTACATCCCCGATGTGAATAAATGGATCAGATTTTATCGGAACGAGGCAAAGTCTGTCCATAACCCCTCGACGTATTTTAAGAAGCAGAAGGGTGGAGGACTAGGTGGTAAAACGGGTGAAGTCTGCATTATTCCCATCGAGCCTCATTCGGAAAACGTCAGCGGGAAGAAGGTCAAGACGCCGGCTATTCAGCTTACGGCCCCCTCTCAACAAGTGATCGAACAAGCCAAGTCCGAAGTATCGAGAACGCGTCAACAGGAACTCATAAATAGGAAGCGTTCTCATCCTAACGTCAGTTCACCCACCGATAAACGGAGAGCGCGGACCAAAAGATCGTATCTCTTCGAGTTATAACATGGCACTCCTCACCGACAAAGGGATCACCGAAGGTCAACCTAGCGAATTATCGTTGTTCTCATTACCCCCTACGCAAACAGCGGTTGAAAGTCGCTATGTTATCGACGTTCGACCGTCGTCTCAAATCTCGGACGATGCACCCGTTGAATTGCTGATATCCGGGCAAGGCTCGGATTACGTCGACATGAAATCCTGCAGACTCTACGTTAAAGCTAAAATAACCCACAGAGATGGTACCTCTTTGAACAAGGACGAAAAATGCGGCCCTATCAATTTACTCCTCCAAACTATGTGGTCGCAGATAGACGTCTCCATGCAGGGTAAGCTTATGACGGTCATGGACAACAGTTACCCGTATAAAGCGTACATTCAAACGCTAATGAATTTCGGCGAAGACGCTAAAACAACTCAGCTATTCCCTCAACTATATGCAGCCGATCAAGGTATTGATCTGAATTCCACGGATCCCGCAACAGGAGGAAATTACAGAGAGGAGCAGATTCACCGCGGAGAGTAATGTATTCGAAATGGAAGGAAACTTCATGCAAGATGTTTTCAAACAGCAGCGGTACTTGCTCAACAATGTGGATGTATACATCAAAATGTATCGCTCTACACCGCAGTTCAGCGTGATGTCGGGCGAGGAAAATCCGGCGTATAAACTGATGATACAAGACATCAGCCTGAAAGTTCAGAAAGTTCGCGTAAACCCCGGCGTGATATTGGGACATGCCAAGATCTTGGAAAATACATCCGCCAAATATCCGTACGTGAGGACGGAGACCAAAATGGCTTCCTTAGCCGCGGGACAGACCCTCTTCCGCTGGGATAATATGTTTTTATCCGTCTATCCCAGCAGACTGGTGATCGGATTCGTATCGTCCAAAGCCGTGGCCGGGGATTATAAAAAGAACCACCTAAACTTTCAACACTTCAAACTGGCCAATCTCTCGGTGAATATTGACGGCGTAACGACTCCGGGTCACTTCCTGAGAACGCGGTATAACACGCTCCCGAAGAGTTCATTCACATCGGCCTACCTGAGCTTGTTCGACAGCATAGGACGTACCGGAGATAACTTCGGTAATTCTATAACCTGGTTTGATTATCATAACGGCTCTACCCTCTACGCCTTCAACCTCGACCCCACCTACGCCGCAGAAGACCACCTTCAGCTCTTAAGACTGGGCAACGTACGCCTCGAAGCGACCTTCGAGGAACCATTACCGGAAAATGTGAGCTGTATCCCCTACGCCGAATTCCCAGCGCTGTTCGAGGTGGATAAGTCTCGCAAGATCATCTCCACTACACCATGAATACGGACGAACTTCTTTGCATCATTCGCAGCGACCGTACGCTGGATGCATGCGTACGCGGTGTGTACCCGGCTGACAAAATTCCAAACCACGTGCTACGAACACCAGCGGCGTTTATCGTGAATACCGACGTGGCGAGTCTTCCCGGAGAACACTGGGTAGTGTTTTATTTCCGCGACCAGCGAGGAACATTTTTCGATTCCCTAGGGCATCCCCCGGAATACTATTCGAACCAGTTCGTAAAATTTCTGGAAAACAATAGTAAATTCCGTTATTACAGCCATAGACAGCTTCAAGGAGATAACTCTTTTACTTGCGGTCACTACTGTATATTCGTCCTACTTCAACTAATACTGGATATATCCCTGTCCAGTATCGTTACTGATTTCGATCAAAACCATTGTCACAACGATTGCTACGTATACAACTTTGTCACGCGGTATTTTTCACATTGTTTAAATAATTCGCTGAACTTGCATTGTTAAACCCGTTCGCATTGTCCTATCTATATTAATAAAGGTTGAGTAAACCACACACTGTTCGTTTTCTTATTTTATTTAAAGAGGTGTGAATCACCGTTTCCATCATTCGATGACATAGATATGAATCGAAACGGGTGGAAAACGTACTTGTCGCGAACCTATTTCGACCCGAAAAACCCTATCAGCTTTACCGGACCTTCTAAATTACACACCTTATTAAAGGGCGATGGATATAACGTAGCGCGTAAAGAGCTAACGCAGTGGTTGAGCGACCAGGACGCTTATAGTTTACAAAAGCCAGTTCGTTATACCTTTAAGAGAAGCAGGGTCGTCACTGCGGGATTAGACGATCTTTGGGATACAGATCTAGCCGACGTGTCCAATGTATCCGAGTACAACGATGGCGTGCAATTTCTTCTCTTCGTCATAGACGTTTTCTCGCGATTTCTGTGGGTTATCCCCCTTCTCAATAAACAGCATAAGGCTATAATCTCGGGACTCGATCAAATCCTGATTGAGGGGAGACAACCCAAGTATCTCCGCTTCGCCAAAGGAAGCGAGTACAACAACCGATGGGTGAAAGCGTATTTGAAGAAGAAAGACATTCATTTCTACGTAACCCATAACGAAAAGAAGGCTAATTACGCCGAGAGAGTTATAAGAACGATGAAAAATAGTATGTATAGATATTTCACCCATAAGCAGACCTACAGTTATTTAGACGTCTTACAAGACCTGGTGCGTAACTACAACCAACGACCGCACACATCTCTGCGCAACAAAAGTCCGTCCGATGTTAATGAAGGGAACGAGGCTCTCCTCTGGAGAGAAATGTACGTCGACACGGCGACAAAAGGTCGTAAACAACCGTTCAAATTAAACATCGGGGATACCGTGAGAATCTCTCACGTGAGGTACGCCTTCCAAAGAGATTATCAAGCGAAGTGGACGGAGGAACTCTTCAAAATTTCCCGACGATTCCGGAGACGAGGCATCGCGATATACGAACTCAAAGACTTCATGGACGACGGGGTACAGGGAACATTTTATCAGCAGGAACTACAACGAGTGAGGAAAGCGTCCGACGCCTTATGGCGGATCGAAAAAGTTCTCAAAACACACCGGAAGAGAGGTAGAGTTGAGAAATTAGTTAAATACACGGGCTGGCCCATTAAATTCGCCAGCTGGGTGTCATTAGAAGATATCGAGACTATCTAAACTCGGCTACCCGCAGCCTGCAGCCTGCAGCCTGCACCTGCACCCTGCATCCTGCACCCTGCACCTGCGCCGTGCAGCCTTATGTATTGAATGAGTGTTACGATATCTCCTATATAAGTTCGAGTATCAATGCGGCGAGCGCACTCTACACGAAAACTTTGATATATTAACGACTATTTTCCTAAAGTATATCATGTCTTATGCGTGTAGCTTATGCGCTAAGAAGTTTACGAGAACCGAAAATCTGCGCAAACATATCGAGTTACATCACGGGGGACGGCTTACATCGCATATCGATGTCATTACTAATACGAAACCGCGTATGAACGAACGAGTATCCGAAACAATGGACGTGAATGCGACCTTTCAACATCCCTTTACCATGATTGTTAGCGGCCCGACTGGTTGTGGGAAGACGTCGTGGGTGTTGCAGCGTTTGGAAGGGACCGACATTCGGCCTTCTCCTACGCGTATTGTCTGGTGTTACGGTCAATGGCAACCCGCCTACGAGAATACTCGATTACAGAATGTAAGCTTCGTTCCCGGAATCCCGCACGATATCGGCGATCCCTATTATTTCGACCCCGAGCAGGTCAATATTGTGGTCCTCGACGATATGATGAGCCAAGCCAAATCAGACGGACAAGTCGCGGATCTGTTTACCAAAGGCTCTCATCATCGGAATCTATCCGTAATTTACTTGACCCAGAATCTCTTCCGGAGATGCAGAGACATCACCTTGAACTGCCAATACTTCGTGCTATTCAACAATCCCATCGATAGGTATCAAGTTCAACTATTCGGAAGACGCATGTATCCTCAAAACATAGGCTATTTCACGAAAAAATACCAAGAAGCCACCGCCAAGCCGTACGGTTCCCTAATAATAGACTTGAAGCCGACTACACCGGAAAGCCAAAGACTAAGAATGAAGCGGGATGCGCGAGCACAGATGGGACAAGGTCTATACACAAAGGCAATACCTTCTTGGTATAAGGAACAAACGGGAGAAGGGAGACGCGAGAAATTGGATACCCATAAAGCGCCCCATACGGTGAAACACGACACGTGGAAAGCCCTGTTCGGTAGAGCAGCGCGTATGCAAGCGAACGATGATATCAAAATGAAGACTAGAGAGTTAATAACGAATGGATGTACGAAGCAGGAGGCCGAGGTGCAAGCAATAACTGAATACATGCCCCATATGATGAAGACGCTACGCGGGATGTACCTCGATGTGATCCTGGGTATAAAAGCTCTGGAGAACGACCCAATTCACGAGGAAATCATGAAGTCTTGTGATGACCTTCAGAAGTCCTACAACACGAGCTATGAAGAAGCGATGAAACAAAGCGTTAAAATGAAGAAACATTTGTTCGATAAACTTTACGAAGACGATGAATAAGTTCCACGCATTTTATTAATAAACATACATAGTCTGTAAAATCAGCCGTCATTTGCTTTCACTCTGATGTAATCGGAGATCCGATGAAGCCATGTGCCACAGTATTGATACCGTCATCTAGTACATACCGTTTATCGTCGAAGGCGGATAACGCTACTTTCTCAACGGTATGACTATATAACTGGTGATCGATACTGCGAATCTGGTTCATGGTTGTTTTTACAATTTTGTGTCGAAATAAACAGTCTTTGTACATGACATGTCGAAGTTTTTTCTTTATAGCGTACTTGGTTATCCCCTTGGCCGTTTTCTTCTCTTCTCCCCCGTATAGAATGCTGTACAACTTGGGCCTAAGGCCTACAAACTCTTCTATAGGAGTTCCGCCGCATTCGTCTTTCATCTTGCCAAGTACTTTGGCATTGGTAGCGCTATAGAGGGGGTGGTCTTTCGGGTAGTTGCTGGTGTCGAACAAAGCCAGATTCCGCGCCATGTCGCCGTACAAATCTTCCGTCTCAATTTCATAACACAAACTATCCGTATCAGTGAATAGCAGCTTCGCCTTTTGGCCATACTTTCGCCTCATTTCATTATAGTGGAAGTCGTACATAAGTAGCTTCGAGAGGTCTAGAATAGCGAAGCCGGCGTAGATGGGTCTGTTCAAAAATAATTTAATTTTCTTTAGATTGGCGCCGGCTAAATCCTCGTTAAAAATTTTGAAAGCCTGAAAAGAGGGTTTGGCGACCATCCTCTGAAGTATCCGTTTTGAGTTGACGAGCTCTATCCGGGTACGTTTCCTAAGATTCTCCATTGTTTTCCCGAATATAGAGTTGTTCATCAGTTTAAAAAAGTCCTTCTCGAAGTCATTCTTAGCGGTCTTACGTTTGTCCGTGTTGAACGCGATGTACGGCTGTAGCCATGTTGACTGCGTGAACTCTATCCCGCGATGGATACGAGTCAAAACCATCCCCTGTTGCAGGTAGAACTTCAAATCGCGGTAGTGTATCACATAGTTCGCTTTGTCGCGAAGGTTGGGGACGAGTTTTTCAGCGGATTTGCCTTTAATTTCTAGCTCTTTCTTCAGTTCGAGAGAATGAGGCGAGAGCATGTCATCGGTCACCGTCATTCGTTCGGGACAGAGAGGATAGTCGCTATGCGTCTCGTGAAGTGACGAGGGATATTGTAAGTCGACTTCCAAAATATAACCCGTTTCGGCATCGTCTTCAATTTTCCCTATCTCGGTCGCGTCCAGCGATTGGATTTGTTCGTCGGTCATCCAGGCGAATTCTCGTAGGGGTAAAGGCTGCGACATCGCCCACGCGTATTGGTTGTTGGCGTCTAGATAAGTAATGTACTTCCTGGGCGAGTCGGCATTATAGTCGACCATGTTCGGATTGTTCGCCTTACTATACTTATTGGAGATCATTGAAATACCTCCGCGGATACCCCGTTCTATCATTAGGTGCATATCTATGTCGTCCAGCAATTTTAGACGCGCACCGGTCATTTTCAACATGGCGTCCCATGACAGACCGGGTGAGGTATAATAGTGAGCCGGGTCGAGATGATAGTAGTTCATGCAAATGTCGCGAAAATTTTCGAATACGTCGGCTAGTAGCAGGACATCGGATTTTAGGTAGAGGTCGTGGTAATGCCCCAGAGTTAGAATTCCGAACTCCAACCATACCGACTGCGCGTGGGCATAGTCTTGGTCGGAAATAGGCTCTTCGCGGAGGTCGTTGTAAAACGCTTCTTTGGGAGGGAGTTGGCGTTCCGAAAATTTACTTTCGGTTGACATATAGCCGTAGGGGTAGACTCC
The DNA here is from genome assembly GCA_036873755.1 of Hanleya hanleyi. Taxonomy (NCBI): domain Eukaryota; kingdom Metazoa; phylum Mollusca; class Polyplacophora; order Lepidopleurida; family Hanleyidae; genus Hanleya; species Hanleya hanleyi. The sequence goes on along the minus strand of JAVTVY010012235.1, from coordinate 400 downwards.
CTTTCTCAGCATTTTACGCTGTTGGTTAGGACTCGGGAAATGTTGCCCGAGCTGGTGAAATTTTTCAGTACCTTCCTTAGACATGTTGTCGACCAGAGTTTCTAGGGAAGCATTGAGGAACTGTAGGAAATCGAGGAACCTTAAATTACCGAGAGAGAAGGAGATGTATTTCTGCATGTTATTCGGGATACACGTTATTTTCAGGCCCTTGAATTTTCCCATAACGCTACATATGAGGTGACCGTCATAGCCCTTAGTGTTATGCAAAACGACGGGTATAAAAAACTGGCGCTTTTCCCGCCTGGTAGATCTTCTGAATCTATACTGTAGGTTGCAATGATTGTGAGCGGGACCCCTGTATTTCCCCGTCAAGTGACAATGGTCGCGTACTCTGTCAGCG
>JAVTVY010012233.1:0-53110 GCA_036873755.1 Hanleya hanleyi | reverse complement strand
TTCCAAATCATCTGTTTATTAAAGAAAATGAGACATCGAAAATATCATTCAAATTGCTGATAAATTACTTTCTATTGATCAAGTAGGTGCCTCAAAATGGTCAGTTGACAGCATTTTCGCCTCCAACCTCCTGCTAATGAGAAGCCTACAGGCTCGATTTCGGCGCAGTTGAAATTTATACCAAGATCACGTCGGACAGATGAAATTCATACACGCAAGCCTTTTCATACATGTCAGACTTAGTTCAATCTAAGAGAATCTGCGTTGGGTGACGCTACCATGGATTTCCGTGCAGTTAAACTTTATGCCAAACATGCTTACAGCTAGATTTTCGCGCAGTTGAAATTTATACCAAGTAACGTTCGGACAGATGAAATTCATACACGCAAGCCTTTTGAAATTCATACACATCAGACTTAGTTCAATCCAGGAGAATCTGCGTGGGGTGAAGCTGCCATGGATTTTCGCGCAGTTAAACTTTATGCCAAATTTGCTTACAGGCTCGATTTCCGCGCAGTTAAAATTTATACTCAATTTACGTTCGGACAGATACAATTCATACACATCAGACTTAGTTCGAGCGAAGCGAATCTCAGTGGCGTGAAACACGATTTTCGCGCATTCAAAATTGATACCTGCCAATATATTCTTACGGACAGTTGAAATTCCACACATAAGACTCAGTTGAAGAAAGCATATCAAAAGATTCCAAGTGAAATGAGAACGAATAAGGTAGGATAAGGTGCTCTAATATTAACGATTCTATTCCAGCGAAGCTAATCTCCGGGCTGTGAAACATAATTTCCGCGCATTTGAATTTCGTTCCCTCTCGTTTCAAGCGACATATAGTCTACAGATTCGCAATTTGCGGATTTTGTTGTCTGTTTTATTAATATCAATATTCTGCTCGTCAGCAAATAAAGAAAAATCCATCAAATAATCCACGCGCAGTTGAAATTAAGCTCCGCGCAGTTCTGCGCAGTTTTTAGTACAACCCTATAAACAAATTATTCTTAGTAACATATTCACTTTACTTTCAGTGGCGAACTCCACGACGAAAACGGGAGTGTTCGAATTTATTGTTTCACGGGTATATTGAAAATGCTTCCGTTTTCGTTTTATAAGGATGGAAAAAATCACGACAGGGGGAAAATCGGCCGTTTTCGAATTAAATTTGGAAGGTGAATTATTTAAATTACCGTAACTATAGAAGGCATCCTGTCTGACAAGACTTGACTTCGAGATACTTTGATGGCGGTTTTAGCGAAAACTTTGTTCACAGAATGAACTCGGAGCAAAAAGCAGGTTTTGTTGATATTTCCACTCGTTTTATTTTTCCATGACTTTTCCATGACTTTTGCCTCAAAATCTCTATTTTCCAGGTTTTCCAGGCCTGGATTTTTTATTTTCAAATTCCATGACTTTCCAGGTTTTCCAGGACCCGTACGAACCCTGAGATCAAAGAGTTTACTCCCGCCGTATAGTCTGGCTTTGTTAGGGGGTACAAAATATCGAAAGATTGTGCCATGCGAAGATGTTAATCTCCGTGAACTACAAGTAAATGTCAATCATTGTCAGAGAGAAAACGTAGAAATTGTCATTGGCTTATTATGCGATCACGTAGAATATCGGTTTTCAAATTTAACATGGAAGACCGGAGTGAGATGACCTCAGACCTTGCTTTTTGACGGGTATCTGATACTCATAGACATACCCGTAAATACGATGTAAAAAAATTGTTTTCTCTGTATCCCAACAGAATGATAGCCTGCTTACAAGAAGATAATTGAATAAGATTACACTAACCATAGAATTAAATAATGTTATCGGTAAGCTTATAAATTATTCATTCTACATGTATTTGTTTATTGGAATACATGTCCCGAGATTCACAGGAATCCAAATGGATACCCCTGAAAATGGATGAAAAGTAAGGCCTGCAACCTGTCCATTTGACTGGTTTGAAGGGATTATAACTACTGATAATTATCAAAAATTTCAGCCTGGTAGGATCATTTTTTCTAAAGAAAATGGATTTCAAAGAAAATTTAACATACTTTTATCATACTTCTGTCGGGGGATTTCACATTCAAACCATAGAAAATAGAACAAAAATGTCTAAACCACCTTTTTTTCATCACACCAATTCTCCTATGGAGTTCAATCATCCATTGTTGTTGATTTGAATAATTATACCAAAAGAAAATATGCCAAGTCTCTCTACCACTATACATGTATTTCCCAATAGTACCATTCAAAGATACTGTTGAGGTGCTTGAAGTAGACCCTGTTTTCTTGCATAAAAACTTCTCAAAACTGAAAGAAATTTGGTCAGTGGACCAAGCTATGTCTGAATAATTAAGATGAAAGGTTTTCATAGATTTCCCCCAAAAATCCATCTTGCAAAATGGTTATAATAGCAATGTTGCACACTCATGGAGACCCTGAAAAGTGGGGTTTTCATCTGGGATACAGGCACAACTTAAATCAGCTTTTGAACGCGTAAATTTATTTTTATTCAAATCAATATTTTTTAAAATATTTCCTAAAAAAGCAGCCATTCCCATTGAGTCAAACCAAACATAACCAGAGTTAATTTTCTATCTTAATCCTGACAGAAAATTAAAAACTGTGGTACCTCAGATTTTGTTTGGCCTACATGTAAACATCATTGAGAATGAATTTATTTGAGTCAAAGTTGGGAGGATATTAGGAAAAAAAAAAATTGATTCTAAAATTTTATTTTATTTTATTATTGTTTCTAAATGTATGTACATGTAGGCATCTACCATCCAATATCCCTCAGGCCAAACTGTTGGTAGAACATTTTAATAACTATTTGCCAAGTCCAAGGTAGAAGAAGACTCCTGCATAACACAAATTGATAAACAATAAATATATTTTAGCTGGCCTTATTAGTGTGAATTTCTGCCATGAACCAATTTGCAAAAGACGAATTTGCAAATTATGCATTGCCAACCAATTTGGCACAATCTCATCTTACTTACTTACTTACTTGCGTTGGGGCAACTAGAAGGCATAATGCCTATAACGCCCACCTTGTCGCGCTCTCTCGAGGTAGATACTGTATGAGGGGGGAGCTAAAGTCTGTCTCGTACTGTATACAATGTGTATATTGTTCCTTTATCAAAACTAGTACACCTCTCTTCTGTACACCCGAGTAGAATGAACAATATCCTTCAAATTCAAAAAGTGCTAAATCATAGTTCACAGTTGTCTTTGGATTGACTTCAGTTAATGCAACAATGTCAGGATCACATTCCGATATACGAACTTCTAGTTCATCCTTCATATTAGTTAAAATATCAACATTTGAGTAGAAGCATCTTAGGCTGGTTAAAAAAAATTTCCTGTTTAGCATCACCGCTTTTTTTTTTGCCTAAAAGTCCGTTTTCGACTCAAATGTCCGTTTCCGAGGCCCAAGTCCGCATTTTGTAGATAACCGAGCATGCTGAGTTGTGAAGCGTGGGCGCTTCAAAGTTGCGAAAATGCCATTCGTTATCTGCCAAGTTCATTCATAAAGAATTTCCACATCTATTATCGTACTTGTGGACAACCAATGTTTTGAAAATCTACAATTATGAAGGCAAACAGCAGAGCAGGACGATGGATGCCACCTACTTTATTCAGAGCAGAAATTCAACTATTCAGGCAAGGTTTATTGATGATTTTATTCACACAAGCCACTAAAAAAAAACAAAAAAACAAAACAAACACATCCGCCCTCCCTACCCAGATTTATATAAAAAAATGATGCTAAACAGGAAATTTATTTTAACCAGCCTTAGTCCATTTTTCACAACATTTATTTCATCTTCTATAATTTCGGTGCAATCAGAAACAACAGTCATGACAGTGCAGTCAGGAACAGTGCAATCATCAAAACATTTGCCAAGTTGAAAAGCATTCCCGAAGCCCGTCATGCTGACTGACATATCTGTGTGACAGCGTGGCCTCCTCGGGCTGCGGCGAGGGCACTGACCAGCGAGTCCAAACAAATAGTGTTGGTAATTGGCCTGGCTCTGCCTGCATGGCAGCCGGTTTTCGTGCCTCCTAAATTTGCCGACGCTAAACGTCACAGTTATTCAAGTGCTCAAACCTACAGATCTTGATCAAACAATTAGTTGTGGCGTTAAAGATAACTCACCTTAAAATGCGAGGTCAAAGGTGAGGATTTCGAGTAAAATCTCTGTGATAAACTCGCCGCTTGTCGCGCGAAAGAAACCGCCTTTGCCGCCATCTTTTGACAAGTTGTTATCACAACGAACTCTCGTCGACCGAACGAGATTACAGAACTGGTGCTTGGGCGACTGGCGGTGGTTAGCAAGATAATAATTTAGACATTTCTGCTTGTGGTTTCGGCCGCCTACAAGCCGGAACAATGTCAGAATTACGACATAGAGTTCCCGATGAACCAAAGGAAGCTTCACAGCAAGAGGTGAGCGCCGAGTGGGCGTGGCAAGCACCTTGCATAGCGCCGCAGGCGGCAACATACTTGGTCATACTGTGTTGTTGTTGTTGTAAATTAATAATGTTGATTGATTGAATCATTGAACCATAATTATCCTCGATTAATACCCCGTCTTGAGAACTGTTACAATTGATACTATCTTGGAATGGATTATGGGAACTTAGTCTTTTACTATTTAGAGCTACATACAATCGCTAACACTTTCGAATCAATAAATCAATTCAATGTAGGCTACATATACGCTCATAATATAAATACAATACTATGGTGAGTTTGTCTTTCGGCGTGCAAGTAAATTATGCGAGTATCGTGAGATAGTAACTGCCATCTCGAGAGGTGGGTCCAACAGGATTCTAGAAGGCAATGTTTCTCGTCTTCTACTCTACCAAAGTTACATAATTTACAAATATGGTTTCAAGCAAGACATTGCGATAACGACCCATCTCTTAATTTCTAATGGATGCGTGCTAAGTCTCAAGTGTGTTAGAGCTTATGTCATATGTTTCACGACGTTGAGATATTTAGATTTTTTCCCATTTACTTCGCTTCGGTGTTAAAATTAGGCTTTTCAGAGGGAGGAAAATCCCCCAGTATTGTATCCAACACAGTATGCACCAATTCCTGCTCAATAATATGGTATGAATTTTTTTTCAAGTTTATCAGTAAATATAATGATAAATAGGCCACATATCAGCACCATCCATTTCCTACATCTAGGCCGAACTGCCAGTTTCAAATGGGTGAGTTTTCCCGAGGTCTAACTATTTATAAAAGCAATTTGCCTGTCCCTAAAATTTGTCTAGGAACAAAACGTCATTATTTGAATATAATTCCATGCAAAGACAACATAAGCTGAACATTTTCTTTGAACAAATATTGAATCCCTCAGACTGAATCATCCTATGATCGTGCATTCTCTGTTTTCAGAAAACCAAGGGAAGTAACTCCATCCAAATTGTATCATTTAACATGATGCTGTAATGTCATTCGAAAATAGACAATGGAAATGGACTAATTTCACATAGAATAAATCTGATTCCAAGAAAGATGTTAACTTGGGTTTCATGTGGTACTGGTACTGGTAGGTTCTGGTGCTGTCAGTAAATGGTACAGGAAAAACTCTTCCAATCGATAAATGGAAGTGTCATTTAAGTTGCCAAAGTTGGTAATGAGTCCATGGTCAAGCCTGGCATCTGATGTCTAGTTTTGGAAGGAACCTTTCACATGTATGGCTAAACTCCAGAAAGAGCAAGAGTTCAACATGTTATGATCAATGTATTTATTAGATGATTTCTTACCTGTATAATGATCCATTCATTATATGTACCCGATACACACACATGTTACATGATTGATCTTGTTTGCTAAGATCAATGACTGACCTGTATATAAGATCAATGGCTGGTCACCTGTATCTATGGTATCAGCTGTAGGGCTCAAAATGACACCTGCAAATAGTTGAAAGTAGGCCAAAATTTGGGTGTTGCAGGCCAACTTCGAAAAGAATTGCCAGCCATGAAGATGTCTTAGAATTTTTTAGGTTTCGATGTTTAAAACTGTTGATTCATCATTCAGCATAGTTGAAAGCCAATCAGATTTCTCAGTGTTTTTACCTTTAATAATAATATTTTGGCGGCAGAGCTAACTCGAAACAGTGTCGACTGGTACTATTGTCAAACAATTGTAGTCCTATTTTGGTATAATGTCTGTCATTGCATGTGATATTGTGTGAAATAGTTACAAGATTTCATTGATTTTATGCATAGATGAGATTTCATTACTGTTCATGAACACTGAATGATACTCATAATAAATTGTGTTCTTATTTCATTTAGTCATAATATATAATGCTGGTACAGTGTAATTCATTGCTTGAAAGTAATTTAAATGAATCAGCTGGATGTTTGAAGTTAATTCACAACCTTATCAAGTGTAAATTATATAGTGAATAAATCAAAACATAGGTTAAATAAACTTCTATCATAATGCAACAGTGGATCTTCATTTCATACTATCACTCTACAGTGTCAAATATACTTAACATAAATTTAGGTCATTCTAAATTATAGCAGCTGATCTGCTATTTGGCCTGCAAAATTTCATTTCCACTAAAAATTCTGACAGTTCATCAGAAATTTCCTAATTTGAGCTCCGAGCTGCAACATTTATTTCAGAAAGAGAGGCAGTTGATAGGTCCAAACTTATTTAAATCTTACCTTTGCTTTCATTGTCATTAAAACTTATTCAAAGACAATCAGTCTTGATATGTGGAATCCAAGTATCATTTAAACAGCAAACAAGTTTCTTCTTCTATTCTGTGTTTTTTAAAGAGCCCTGATTCAGGACAGTCATGCACCTTTATGGTGGCTCGCAGGACAAATGTTTGACGTTGTCATTTTGGAAGAGTTGCCTTTCTTTAACATCATTGAATCCCTTCCTAGCAATAACGTCATGAAGACTGCAGATAGTGGGGGGTGGTGTAATTGAAAAAATTAAACAAAAACACAGACATTTTATTTTATTCGTCTAAAGATACCACAGTGGAGATTTTTTTTCTTCAAATTATCAGCATATATGTCCTTGAACAAACACCACAGGTATTCACAGTAAAGAGATTAGGGTAGGTCATCGGGCAAAATGTTTGTCCCGCGAGCCACCTTAAATCATAGTATGTGATGTCCATGATATCCAGAACATGAAACTTCCATTTTCCAACACTATTCCAACAACTAACAGAATTGTGAAATTCTTGACATCACATTTCAGACAAAATCAAGATTGGTAAGCCTTGCCTTGTTCAAGGGAGATAACTTTGCGGAAAATTTTGCGGGAAAAAGTGGCTGATGCGCATTGTTTATGAATGATACAGTACTGTCTGGAAATGAAATAGTTTTTCTTGGCCTAATGGTTAGGTGAGACAGGTGTCCTGGCCCGGACTGGTTTAGGTCTTGAATACACGCCTTGCAGATCGTCTAAAAATAGCAAAATCCGCCATGTTTCCTTTCCAGAGTGCAATGTGAACCACGAGTAAACTTTTGCCTCACGCATGGAAAAGTTATTTCGAAAGAGTTTTTATTACATGATTTCTTCAGGCTTCTTTCACTCTTTAACAGTTGAGTGAGTTTTCAGGTCCCTGTTAGCTTCTGGCACTGTCCATAAACAGACTTATGACGGTGATTTTCCCGAGGCCCGTGTTGAAGGCATTGCATCAGAATCTTGCTCTTGGAAAAGAGGGAATAACTCTTCTTTTTTACGACTTTCAGACGACCGGCAAGTCGTGTATTGCCCAACTACTATTAGTCTGACACTATTATAGAACAATAAAGAGAGGAAGTAACGATGTGTGTCTATTCCTTTTCATTCCAGCTTGATAGGTGTGCAGCTGGTAGATCCAGTAAACTTCGCATTGCCGACGCAAAGCGGTGCTGGAATCAAGTTCCAACATACTTGTGGCACTGTGCTCTAAATAACATTGAAATTGTTCAAATTAAGGTCGGAAAATAACTCGTATAATTCAGAAGATTATTTTGAATACATGTATTACAAACTTGCAAAATTACAGTTACATTTATAATTTCTTGATACGCAACACACTCGTGAATATGGTACTTGTGAACAAGTAAACATTATTGCACTACATTGAAACCTGCAATATTTATGAGGGGAAGGGGGATTTGGCTTAATGTCACATTCAAGGTTTCACTCATATGGTGACAGCCAGTTTGGTTGGTGAAGGGAGCCGGAGAACCCGGGGAGAACCACCGTCCGTCGGCAAGTAACTGACAAACTTTCAGATATGGACCAACGGGGATCGAACCCATGCCGGTTCAGCGGGGTGAGGTTTGCGGTCACCAGCGAAGCGCCTTAGACCACTCGGCCACCGAGGGCAACATTTATGGTCCCAATGCTTAAATGTAAATGTTTTTTTCCTAATGGACTGCGCAAAACATAATGAATCATGCGAGATTCTCATGTACACAGCCCACCAATATACCAGATATTGATAAAATGTCCAAAAAGGACTGTTTCTTATTTTTCATGATGTCACAGGTGCCACAAATTATTAAAGTTCTAGCAGAATTCGCGTATGTGGGGTTCCAGAGATTGTCTCTCCCAACTCATCATCCTTGTTACGTTCTATGCTTCATAAATTCTATTGTATATCATTTTTTTGTCTTGTAGTTATACTGTTTAATGATAATTAATATGTGTTTGTGAAATTGTTTTGTATGTACTTGCCATTAGCCCTTGCAGCATGATTGTGCAATAAACTTGAAACTTGAACTTGAAACTTGTAAAGTATTTTGAACCTTGATAAACCAGAACCCTGTCAAAACTAACACTATAATCTGGTCCCAAGCATGGTCAGTATGAGCTTACACATGTTCCACTAGAGTATAATTCGTTCCTCACAGCATCGCTATTCATTTCATAGCATATAAAACTCAGTTAACGGACATTCCTCATCTTTTAGGAAACTGAATCTTCCAAGTCCCCTCAGGATGAAGAGACGGAGGAAGAGGGATTACCTACAGAAGCGGACACCTCGTCCCTCCCTCAGGCCTCCGATAAAACCACCGAGGCCCTTGATACTGCCCTCAAAGATCTGACCCCAAGGTTAGTACAACATGCCATTCTTAACTTCATATCCGTAAGAAAGTTTATATGATATCTGGTTAGTTTATGTAAATTCAATATAGGGATTCCATTTTAACCGTAAGATTCAGTCTTCGCCATTTGAGGTTAGAAATTGCTTGAGAACAATGCCTTGAGCATGCCAGGTGAGCAGTTTGTCACTCTTTAACATTTTTTTTACATGTACTGTGCTTTAGCAGTACTGATTTGCTCCCTCAAACTTATAATTAGGTTGAGCGAGCAAATCGTTACCCATGAATCATAGTGGCCCAAAAAACTAATGAAACGATCTGGCCCCCATTGACAGTTTATCTTAAACTACTGTCCCATATCCCTGATTATGATCTGATCTCATTGATGCAGTTTATGTATTTTTGTCAAAATAACAGTCCAGAATAATTAAATTAGACATTATTTATTGGTCAAGAGTGATCGCTCGCTTAAGGCCCATTCTCACGGTGCGATTTGTAGTAACAACTTGTAGCATACAACTTGGTTGCATCGTGAGAACACTCGTACGATTTTAGTCGCATGCTACAAGTCGTATGAAGTAGAACTGGTCCTATTTCATGCGATTAGTTGCATGCTGCAAATCGGGGGATTCCCCCGCCGAGTTGTTACTACAAATCGTATCGTGAGAATGGGCCTTTAGCCCTATTTCAGGAGAGCTGTGGGCTGCTTGCCAGTCTACCATTTTACTCATGGTGAAGAATGCCATCAGTAAACATTCCCACTTTGACCATAGGCTGTGGCATCAGTAAATATTTCCACTATGAAAACAGGGCATGGCATTAGAATTAATAAACATTCCACTATGACCACATGGTGTGACATTAGTTAGGGGGCATTCAAGTATTACGTACACATATGGGAGAGGGGTAAAAAATCCAAATATTTGCATACATAATACTTGGATGGTCCCTAAACATTCTCACTATGACCACAGGCATGGCATCAGTAAACATTCCCACTATGACCACAGGCATGGCATCAGTAAACATTCCCACTATGACCACATGGTGTGGCATCAGTAATTCCCACTATGACCACAGGGTGTGGCACCAGTAAATATTCCCCCTGCCTCTATGGCCACAGGGTGTGGCATTAGTAAACATTCCCACTATAACTACAGGGCGTGGCATTAGTAAACAGTCCCACTATGACCACAGGGCGTGGCATTAGAATTAGTAAACATTCCCACTATGATTAGTAAACATTCGCACTATGACCACAGGACGTGGCATTACTAAACATTCCCACTATGACCACAGGGCATGGCATTACAATGAGTAAACTTTTCCACTATGATTAGTAAACATTCCCACTTTAACCACAGGGTGTGGCATTATGACCACAGGGCATGGCATTAGTAAACTTCCCCAAGTATGGGGGCCCTCGGTGGCCGAGTGGTCTAAGGCGCTTCGCTGGTGACCGCTAGCCTCACACCGCTGAACCGGCACGGGTTCGAGCCCAGCTGGTCCATGTGTGAAAGTTTGTCAGTTACTTGCCGAAGGGCGGTGGTTCTCTCCGGGTACTCCGGCTTCCTCCACCAGCCAAACTGACTCACCATATGAGTGAAACAAACTTGAGTGTGACATTAAGCCAAATTCCCTCCCTCCCTCCTTCCCCACTATGACCACATGGCATGGCATCAGTAAACATTCCCACTATGACCACAGTGTGTGGCATTAGTAAATATTTCCACAGGGCATGACATTAGATTTAGTAAACATTTCACTATGACCACATGGTGTGGCATTGGTAAACATTCCCACTATGACCACAGGGCATGGCAATACAATTAATAAACATTCTCACTATGACCACAGGTCATGGCATCAGCAAACATTTCCGCAATGACCACAGGGTGTGGCATTGGTAAACATTCCCACTATGACCACAGGGCGTGGCATTAGAATTAGTAAACATTCCCACTATGATTAGTAAACATTCACACTATGATCACAGGGTGGGGCATTAGTAAACATTCTCACTATGACCACAGGGCATGGCATTACAATGAGTAAACATTCCCACTATGATTAGTAAACATTCCCACTATGGCCACAGGGTGTGGCATTAGTAAACATTCCCACTATGACCACAGGGCATGGCATTAGAATTAGTAGGCATTCCCACTATGATTAGTAAACATTCCCACTGTGACCACAGGATGTGGCATTGCTAAACATTCCCACTATGACCACAGGGCATGGCATTACAATGAGTAAACTTTCCCACTATGATTAGTAAACATTCCCACTTTGACCACAGGGCATGTCATTAGTAAACATTCCCACTATGACCACAGGGCATGGCATTATGATTAGTAAACATCCCACTTGTTGTTAACACTATTTTTAATTTGCCTGCTTTCAGATGGAGAAATTGGATAATCCGTGGCATTTTCACTGTGGTCATGATCTTAGCCTTCTGTTTTCTAATATACCTCGGACCACTGGCTCTTGTCCTCTTGGTTAGTACTCTGCTATATTTATGACATGATTTTTGAGAGACCAGAAATAAATTGGTCATTCGAACTCCTGATCTCAGATCAGCAGGTCAGTGCTCTACCGACTGAGTTCTACTGGTGTGCCCAAAGTCTAAATTTTTTAAGGAGTGTGATCATTTTCTCTCCAAGAGATTTATTGGTCACTCTGGAAATGTATTAGAGATTAATACTGACAAGATTGAATCACTCTCGCAATACAGTGATCACTCATGCAATACAGTGATCACTCTCGCAATACAGTGATCACTCATGCAATACAGTGATCACTCTCGTAATACAGTGATCACTCATGCAATACAAAATCTAGGAGAGTGATCAACACCTCTCGCAAATTTTACAAACTGGAGACACTGGCGTTTAGTCAGGGACATAGGTGCTCAATCTCAGTAAAATCATGGAATTTTAGATCTTACATCAGCGCTATATAAATCCCATGCAAATTTCAAACTACATCTGTTAGACAATCAGGGAGAAACAACTTTAAAATAACGCCCGTTGTAATTACACACCCATTATGGTCATGTGGATCAATATACTAAACAATATAGTGAAACAGTATCCAAATATGGTATTATGTCTAGACACGAGTCATGGTAAGCATTCTTCTTCAGAAAGTTAGTCAAAGGATTAGTCCCACTGATTAGTCTGATTTTTGCTGGGCGATTGGAATTATAAAAAAAATGTCCCGCGGAAATATTGTAAATATCCCCAAATGTAACGTCAATCAGTTTCAAATGGAATAGGCAGAATTTGCGTGATTGGCATATTATGGGACCTCGGAGAATATCGGCAAACAGCTAGCACGAATTTTTCATAGCGTTGTCACTAGATGATATTTCTTCGACATACCATCTTGATTTACCTAGATTGGTGGGTGCCAATCTTGCTGATGACCCATTTATTCTTTCTCTCTCAACAATCATTTCATACTCACAATGACTCAGTGATAGGAATTATTCCATATCAAATAATCGTTTCTTATATGTTGATATCATCTGCAGGAGTCCATTGTCATATTGAGTTGCTCAGCCACCATTTCGTATTAAATGATAGGAACCTTCCTTGCAGTTCTCTGAGTTTTTCCTGTGTTTCTCTGACATTAATAATGTTCTAAGACTTGTCATTAATTTTATGGCTATTATGAGAAAGATCACACTCAATATACATGCAGTATTTCATTTTGTAATATAAATATTCTTCCGTGATCTAATCTGTAACTAGAAGAACTAATTCCTTGGTGACTCTGTTGGTGTATAAGATTTGAGGAAGAGGTATTAATGATGAAAATGGTATTTGTTATTGGCAGATTCTTGCATTACAAATCAAGTGTTTCCACGAGATCATCACGATTGGGTATGTGGTGTATAAATCTCACAATCTACCCTGGTTCCGTACCCTCAGTTGGTACTTCCTGTTTGCCTCGAATTACTTCTTCTACGGAGAGAGTATGATTCACTACTTTGGCATGCTGTTAGCTCGACAGGTGAGAAATTTTATGTTATGATGTCCAGTTAATAGGCCGTAATGAAATCTAATCACTCACAGGTTTTCAGACTTGCTCGAGTCGACTTCAACAAACTAAATTTAAACTCAGTTAATTAAAGCTGTAAATAAATCCGGAAATGTAACAGTTCTCTCCTTCAAATACATTTGAGATTCATGTGAATTGTAGAAAACTTTTACCAAAGAAACTTATTCTGGAAAAATATTGCAGAAACCGTCTGCATGATTAAAACATGTATTATCATCCCCTTATGCTGTATCCTTTGATATAGTATGTTTATCATCTTATATCAGCAAGATATAAAGTTGCAAGGCCTTGGAAGCATGGCTCAGTAGTGAGCTAGATATTATAGACAGGGTTCTTACGGTTGTGAAAATCCTGGAAAGTCATGGAATTTTGTATCTGGTCATGGAATTTTGTTGAAGGTCTTAGAGAACTTTCTCACTGAACTTCCATTTTGTAAATTTTGCAGTGGCCTCATTTATTTCTAAATTATGGAATTTTCTTTTTGTCTTGTTAACTTCTTACATGTACTTCTGATACAGCGATCAGATCTGATATTCATCGGTAAGCTCCGTTACATAAAAAATAAATTTGCATCGATAATCTGATATATATGTTTGTGAATAGTTCATGGAATTTGTCAATAAAAGGTCATGAAAAGTCATAGAGTTTGACCATAAAAAGTCAAGGAATTTCAGTCCTTTGAAGGTGTAAAAAGCCTGATTTATGTAATTATATGGTTACCAACCCTTTTAACTATATAGAAGTCATATACTTAGAAGTCATAGAAGTCATAATACATAACCATGTCGGTGTCAGCCATTGTAATCTATATTTACAATTGTATAAATGCAACTGTGATGCTATTTGAAGGTTTTACTAATTTTAGGAGTTTATGCGGCCATTTGTGGTGTACCACCGATTTATAGCTTTCTCGTTATACGTCGCAGGATTGGTGGCATTTGTTATGAGTTTGGTAAAGAAACACTACCTGAAGCAATTCACATTGGTGAGTGAAGCTCCCTTAAAACGTATCCTTAACCCCTGCATATCAACTAGAGAATGTTAATGCTGGTTTACCTTTGCCAAATGTGCATTGCTGGCGACTTGTTAGTGGACACAAGCAAAATAGAAGAAGATTGGAGCAATTAGAGGCCATTAATGCAAATTTTATTTCCCAAATACAATCAGATGGGTGCTGCCCGAATTTGAATCATATTTGTATTGCTTAGTCGGAACATTGACAAAATTCACCTTATCTAAAATTTCCCGAATAATTTTATCAAAATGCAGATCGACCGGTTTTCAAGAACAAAATATAAAAACATGTATCATTCCATTCATACAGTACATGAATCTTGTCTAATCTTGTTATTATACAGACTGAGTGTATTTTCAGTTTGGCTGGACCCATGTGACATTGTTGATAGTGGTTACACAATCCCACCTCATCATGCAGAACATCTTTGAAGGATTGATCTGGTAAGTTACAGGAAAATTCTACTTTCTATACAGATTTGTTTTTTATAAAACAAAAATTAAATGTCTCCCATCATTGCTTCTGGTACAAGAGCTTGTGTTCGGTGTAAGATGAGATACATTTTTTGGAACAGGTGTGTTCATCTAAAGTTGGATATCTGTTTTTTTTTTTTAAATGTCAGTGCTGACAAAATTCCTTCTGATTTGGATCAATTTGAGAAATTATGGACTTCAATTTTAAAATTTTTGAACTTGATCAATTGAATTTTTGAAAAGAGAATTTGAAATATCTAGCTAAATTCAAATGAATAGAATCTATATGTTTATTTAACCAGGTTGGTGGTGCCCACATCCATGATCATTTGTAATGATGTGATGGCCTACATGTTTGGTTTCTTCTTCGGCAAAACGCCCCTTATTAAGCTCTCTCCCAAGAAGACGTGGGAGGGCTTCATTGGAGGGGCCATATCCACTATATTTCTGGGCATTTTGGTGAGTTCCCAAAAAAATTTGGTTCTCTAGTAGAATCACCTGCACCCCCGCCCCTAGACATATAATGTTGTATGTACTAGGTATCGCCTGAGAGGGAGGTGTTCAAGCCGAATGAACACTCGAGCCTGTGCGAGCTGAGTGTTCATTTGGCTTGGATGCCGACCTCAAAGGCGGTAACTGGCTTACACAATGGCTCTATACCTCACACGAGGAATTCTTTTTCTGGATTCACCCACCTTGCAACTTGTTTTGCATGTGTAAGGTATTCCTTACACATGCAATGTATACCTTACACATGCATTTGTAGATGTATTGTAGAGGAAGACGAGTCATAGGACTTGGCTTGTTACACTAGTTCTCTCATAGCTTAATAATGTTATAACAAATGATTTATGTTAATAAATGTACTGAATATTCTAATACATGTGTTTCTCTTGAAGCAGGTATAGTCATTTGCATGGACGTGGGTCAGGGTGTTCCTAGTCCGATCAACCGGTTGATAACCAACTTACTAACCGGTTGATCTGATCAAGAACACTTGAGCACAATAAAATTCCAGGTAAAGTAGAACTTTCTACAGTTTCTACAGTGGGAGAGAAATCCTCGCAGAAGGTTTACCTGGACATTTTTGGTGATTGGAATGAATTCTTGAGTCGATAACGCTATTTTACAATCTCGTACATTTCATTCCCCGTGGTTTTGAATCCGCTATTAACATGAGCTATACCTGATATGGTAGAATATCATAGCTGGGGGGAGATGGGTCGAGGGGCTAGAATCATGTCCCAGAAGTTGTAAATTTTGTTTCTTTCTCATTTCCAGCTGTCGCTGCTTCTGGTACAGTTTGACTCTCTTGTCTGTCCGATCTCTTACGATGAACTAAATGAGAGGCTCTCTAATGAGTGTGAAAGACATCCCGTGTTCAAGTTAACTGCGTACCAACTCCCGGCGACAATACAGGGATTCTTTGCTTTGGTACGTGACAAATTGGTATTGTTATTTCTGAAGATAGCATGTTGAAAATATAGAAAGTGTTTTGAAAAGGGTAACGGTTTTCACAGGACTATGTAGACTCATAGGGTCAAATGGACCAGTTCTAATACTGAGGAAAAACTTGAGCAGAAGTCGTACCATTTTGCCAGGGTGACTGGTCCTCAAATATTTCAGCTACTGCAGATATTTTCTGTTTCTTCTATTTTTGCTATATTTTGTATCACTAGGTTTATATTTAGTGAAACTATATTTTCTGATATTCTTGATAGTTTTCTGTTTTTGAGCAGGAGTACAATATGAATACCATTCTGGGATTGCCTTCGAGATTTTTCGGGAGAGGATGTCCTGAATCTTGGTCTATCAAAAAATTTATGCAGTGTATTTTAATAAATGCAGAATAAAATAATTCAATGCATATTTTAGCAAGTAATTCAAATTTTCTTGGCTTCTGTTCCTGCAGAAATTGTATTCACATAATATAAACTGGGGACGTGTTCCTCCCACATCCCATCCACCAGACCCTCTATACCAGGTCTATGAAGCAGGATACATGCTTGACCAAGGTCATTAACCTGATTCAGTTGGCTGGACAGGCGGAATTGATCTCCAATCCAGAATGTTGATTTAATTAAAAAAAAAACCACATGTAAAAATAGACTAAAACCTCAGTGATGATCTGTAATTTTATTTGCCAGAAATCCACTGTCTAGGACCTCACAGCTTCGAGGGACTCATATCCACTGTCTAGGACCTCACAGCTTCGAGGGACTCGGGCAGCCCCGAACCTGAAGTACTGGGATAGTTGAGCTTCCACCCTTATCTGAAGGATTATACTGGACAAAATGCAGGGTTTTCCACCCTGGAACTGAATATCAATGAGTTAGTGGATTTATTTTAACAGCCCATTTTCCTCATGATATATATAAATCAGCCCGTTTCACTGCCTAAGGCTGTAGTTAGATGTTCAGAATGACATTTTCTGTTGAATTGTTTAGGGGTCTGATTCCAATGTATTTTCTATTTATTTATTTAATTTTTTTTTTTCGGTTTAGCCATGGACTACACTGCCAAGCATTTGTTCTGTGTAATTCACTACAAATTTACAGCACATAGTCCTGTTCTGTGATAACAATTTGTGTTGTCCCTTCTTTTCAGATCCGTTTACCCTGGCGGACTATTCACCTGTATCCATTCCTACTCCACTCTATATCCATGTCCAGTTTTGCCTCTCTCATCGGACCATTTGGGGGATTCTTTGCCAGCGGCTTCAAGAGGGCTTTTAAAATCAAGGTATGAAATCTACGTATGTTGAGCAGGCCTATGTTTTGCAGGTGCCATTGAGCAGGCCTTTGTTTTGCAGGTGCCATTGAGCAGGCCTATATTGAACAAGCCTATGTTGCGCAAGCCTATGTTGAGCAGGTTATTTTTATCCAGGAAATACATTTCCAAAATATTACTGCTCCTTGGACTGTGGGCTTGAAAGCAGTTGTACCTCCTACCTAATTTTCTATTGTTAGCTCATCCAAAAAGCTAAAATAATATATACTAATATATAATGTTATAAAGAAAATAATAAAAAGTTGGCTAAATCTGTGTCTTTTTCACATGTCAACAAGAAGAATTCTAAGAATAAGGAGCAGTAGAAACTGTGGAATGTTCACTATGTGTGGTCCATTTTGGGCAGGTGGGGGGGAGGGGGGGCAGGAGCAAGTGAATCCATTTCCTCTTTGAAAAACAACCCTGCTGGATGAAAGAGACTGAGTTTTGAAATAAGAGGTCACAGCCTTGTGAAATCAACAAAATAATGGTGGATTTGCACTTTAGTTCCAGATAATCCCTGAACATGCTGTCTGGCCTCGATGGCAGCAAGCGGTGCACTCTCATGTGGTTGGCCGCATGAGCTCTGGTTTGTCAGTCAGGGTGCTTCGCTATCTCTTTAACCCAGAATAAATTTTTAATCAATAATAACTGGTATATTTTCGACGTGAAGTTGCCAAAATTATCATAAATGTAAGCTTGTTGGTCCTTTCTTGGAATAGGAGGAATGTTTGATCCATACTATGATATTTACACCAGTTATCAATAGTTGAAAACCCCCTCCATGTTATAAAGATCATGTTCAGAAATCATGAGAATAAACCAGAGCTCATTGGGTGGTCCATGCCCTGTGCACTCGTCGCTACCGCTGTGTAAGATAGCATTGTCCAAGGATTGTGGAAAGGGCAGATTGTCCAGGTAAATCCTGTAATTGTGCAGATGACCAGGAGAGAGTAGTTATTTAGGAGTTAATGACCGCCTCAGTGAATATTATCGTGTAAATTGTTTTCGATGTTTAGTTTTAGACCGTCAATTGATGAGGTCTAAAACTAAACATCAAAAAGTTATTACATGATAATATTTACGGAGAAGGTCATTAACTTCATTCTAACATGCACAATGATATATATTTCCTCATTTCATAAGCAGAATGGCAAATTTTCTGCAAACTTATCCCGTTTTGATGCAAGAATTTCGTGACTGATTTGCAGGCCATTCTCGCGCATGCTGTCTGTTCTCGAGCTGCAGCTGTGTGAACTCCGCCCACTGAGCAGTGAACCAATCGTTGATCAGCTTTGTAGCACTGCTTCACAAGAACGAGACGTCACCAATTCGGCCCGTGAATGAAACAAATCACAACAAACAAAAGAAGATAATCTTCGTATGTTTTGAGATCTGGACCAATTAGCGCACGGCTATAATGTGGAGCATGTTAGAATCATAATTATGTCTTTGTGTCATTTGGAGGATCTATGTTTAATCATTTCTATACTGTTCTTTATTACACTGATACCATATTTGCAATATATCCAAGTTTAAAACAAAACATTCTTATATTTTAGGATTTTGGGGACACAATTCCTGGTCATGGAGGGATCATGGACCGATTTGACTGTCAGTTCCTTATGGCCACCTTTGTCCATGTCTACCACTCCAGTTTTATCAGGTAAGTCATACAGTTTAAGTGGTGGGATGGGGTGATCTCTAACTCTTGAGTTATTGACCGTGGTAAATTCTCTAATAATGCAATCCAGGAAGTTAAATTTCCTACCTAGAAAAAAAAAATTTGGGCGATCAAATTCAATTGAACCGAAAGTGATAATGGAATGGTAGAAAAAGATGTTTTATTAATACATATATTTATTTTTTACAAACTCGAATGGTAATTAGCGTTTGACCCCAAAATTGGCAGATTTAAATTTAATAGAGTGATTGGTCAAGGACAAGATGGCTGAAACAGCAAATAAAGTAAAATGGACTTTATACTGTGACTGGATTATTAAAATAGTCCAAGTATGAATGATGTCAAAGTGATCATAATTTGCAGATGGTATCATGAAAGAAAGTGAACTAAATTAAATGTTCCTGTACATCAAGTCATTGAATGTTATGGTGTTGCAATCAGGGGAGACAACTAGTGATGTTGCTCACAATCAGGGAGCAAAGCAACCAATCATGCTGGTCACAATCAGGGGAGACAACTAGTCACATTTGTCAGAATCAGGGGAGACAACCAGCCTTGTTGATCACAATCAGGGGAAACAACCAGTCATGTTGGTCACAATAGAGGGAAGAGGCTTGATTCGAAATTTGCTTTTTCAAGCTATGAAGCTCTGCGATGTTGAATGCATTTCTCCTGCCATACCAGTAGTGTGCATTAGAAGATGCTGAATTATATAATTCCCAAGTCTGCTTTGTCAGTTCTATCATACATCTGTCTGTCCAACTTCTTTATGAGCATGTGGTTTGATTTCACAAATGAATCTACAAAAAACTAATTGCCTTTAGTTCTCATCTTTTGAACCATCTAAATATTCGAATGTGTCAGTTTTTTTAAATCACAAATTATCATGATTTACTTATAATTATTTCAAACTGGTTATTTATTCCCTTGATTTGTCTTCTAATTTTAAACAGTGGAAAGTTATGTTTATATTTTTTCTTTCCCACAGAGCGCCCAATGCCCAGCGTATTCTACAGCATATGTTCACGCTAAAACCTGAAGAGCAGCTGGAAGTTTTCTACGCTTTGCAGGAGAAACTGATCTCTCGAGGGTTACTTGCCGTTAATGGCACACTATAGTAACCATCGATGATGGTGAATATTTATCTCGATAGGCATGTGAAGTACTGTCCACCCTGGCTGTATTACCCCGCAATCCTGAATGGAATGATCCACAGCAAACTAACCATGCACATGTTGATCATTGGACCGGTTCATTCGGATGGGAGGCCTAAATATAGGGGGTATATGCGGTATAAAGCTGGTATTGAATGTATTACCAATGTGTATATGTTTGACCTGTCAACAGCTGGTCTGTTCTCATCTATTTATTAGCACTATAAGTGTCCACATACTGTTATGTAATAACATGACGAGGGGGCGGAACTGTTGTCATTGTATCAGCTGCTTTATTTTATCAATTTTTAGCTCCATGGAGCAAACTGTAAATTGTTTTTAGACAAGAATTGTACAGTTTAGTTTAGTTAGGAGCTAGTCTAGTCTCGAACTCTGGGCTCTGCTGTGTTCTTCATGGTGACCTGTTGAACACGTTTGCCCGCAGTTTGGTCATCATCAATTTTGGGGAACCAGATTTATACACTTCCAGATAATGTTGTACTTATTGACCTTAAAATAATACACTCTGTCACTCTCTAAAATCATTAGATTGAAAATTCAATCTATCAGATTGGAATTAGTGACCAATCTATTCCATTGAATATTCCATCTAGTAGATTAAAAATTTCAACCTATTACATTAAATTTTCTGTCTACAACAGATTCATTATATCGTTTTCAATCTATTAGATTGAATATTTTCAATCCAATAAAAGATTGGTCACTAATTTCAATCTGATAGATTGAATTTCAATCTAATTATTTTAGAGAGCAGCTCTCACACTGGGACAGATAAAGGTCCTGTGTGAAAACCTGCAGGTCCTGATGTAAAGGGTATGGAATTTGATCTACATGTAACAGAACCCAGATTAGAAAACCCCAAACTCTGGGTATATTACATGTATCGTCTTGTCCTTTGGAAGTAATGCCTGTTACAGATTTCCATAGACAAAGACAGTATACTACTCCACTAGCTGTGGAAAGTCTGGACTAGTGAAAGGAGCTTTATGGTTGATTTTATATGAAGATATGAGACAAAGGGTTCATTAGTTAGGTATCTTGTACCTGTATGTTTGTACACACATGTGTATATTGGTAAACACATGTGTATGCTAGAATTCGAATTGCATAAAGCGTCCTGCATAATATGAATGGAATAGTTCTCAGAATTCTTTTATGATTAATCCGGCCTGTACATGCGAGATAAAAACTGAAAAATGGTGATAATTTGGGATAAATGGATAATATGGCAAGCATCTTTTTTTTTTATAATTTATATATTATTTCTTCAGACATATTTACAATTAAGTTAATGCTGCATACCCCAAAGATAGGGGGAAGAATGACACGGATTTTCAGGTATAACCTGCGAACGTTAAGATACCTGTACATAAGTGGTCTTGTATAAAATATATAATGCAGTCTCTCACAATTTACCAAAGCGAATAGTTATTTACATTTCATTGAGGCTATAACAATATATAACAAACGATAGTACACCCGAGTCTGCGGAATACCCCTGAAATGGAGAGGGGGGGGGGGGGTGGATTTGGTTTAATGTCACACTCGTTGTTTCACTCATATGGTGACAGTCAGTTTGGCTGGTGGAGGAAACCGGAGTACCCGGAGAGAACCACCGCTCGTCGGCAAGTATCTGACAAACTTCCACACATGGACAGTCCTGCTGGGCTCGAACGCATACCGGTTCAGCGGTGTGAGGCTAGCGGTCACCAACGAACCCCTACTTTGAAAGTTGCCATAAAGTTCAGAAACTATGAGACCAAGGCTGTTCAGTGAGCCCACACAAACAGTGAGCCCATAGCAAGCATCTTGATTTTATCAATAGCAAGTTGTAAATAGCCGAATCATTAGGTGAGTGGATCTTTCTAGTCTCCTAAGCATCTCTCATGGTTGGTATATGACATGTTCCTTGGTACTTAAATTGTTCGATCTGCATATTCTATATCCAAATTGGACTAAGATAAATTTGTTTTATTAAAATATTGATGCAATATATACTCCAATATTCGTAGATAGAAATCGGTGAATTTGGTGAAAGAACTTTCATCATAGAAGGTTGTTCAGAATTGTCTGACAGTCATAGTTCTGTTGTAGAAATGCTATTCAGCTACTAAAAAAGTATATTATTTGGTATTTCCTCTAATAATTCAATCACAGGAAGTAAAATTTCCCACCACGATATCTTAGGGTGATCAAATTTATTAGAACAAGAAATTGAAAAAAATGGTCCAAAATCATACAGATAATCCATTATTTCTTTGTTATTTCAGTGATTTTATAGAGTGATCAGATTTATTTAAACAACTGATTGAATTTTGTCCCCCGAATTGGTGGTGATTGGATTTTGATAGGGAGATTGAATTCTTAGAGGGATTACAGTAATTTTCTTATGATATAACCAAGACTTTGTAGATATGTCATTTTGTACATAAATCATGTGTATGTTGTGAAGAACATCTAGTCCAATTGGTCAGCATATAAACAAGTATGTTCACAGTTTCATATGCCTGGAGAGGATCATTCTCCTTAGATCAGAGTTTGTATCTCCTATCATCAGTTCAACAACCTCTGATTGATTACCCTCACAGAATCTGGTACACAGGCTTATTCAGTCTTAATCAGCCAGGATTGCCACTGGACACCATATGGGTAGGACTGTAGGGAGTTCATTTTTTCTATTTTATTTATTTGGGTTTTCAGCATATATTGTATACAATAACAAGCTTTCAAAAGAAAGATTTGAATTTTTTGTACCATATTAGCCATGTATAACTGGATTTACATGTACTTATATTCACTGTGTTATGCATTTTTGTAACAACTCAGAAAAGCTAAGGATTGGAAAAAGTTATAGAAAAAGTTACTGGAAATTCTGAGTAAGAAATAAAATAGCGCCTACCCTAAAATTGACCAATTATTTTGGGTTACCTAAAACACAAAGTTGATTTTTATCATAATACTGTAAAATGTTTTGTGTTGATCTTCCTGAATATCATGTTGGGTAAATATGTGAGTTAGTTCACATGTGGCAATTTAAAATGCATTGAATGTTGAACATAGAGATATACCAGAATATTGTTCATGTTGGTAGTCTTGTCAATCTTGCCATCATCAGTATTGATGTATCTTTGAGATTGTTGAGCAAAATGAGGTTGGCTTAATTATATTTTAGTGATATCAACATGTTTAAAGTGAGAAATTGCATTTGGAAAGTGCATCAAAGTAGGAAAACCAGTAAATAATGAAAAAAAAAGGTCATCGGTAAAATGACATGTGGGCGGTTGATGGCAAACAAGGACTAGGTGGTCTCTAATCAAATCAAAGAAGTCCATTCCATTTATCACTTGCCAGGTAAGCTCATATAATACACAACTGGTAAGGGTATTTAATAATTGGATCATTCCTTGAATTTTCTGCACACTTCAGCTCCAGTGTATTCTCCCAATGTCAGAGTTTGTAACCTCATAAACTGTCGGTGTAACACCCTCTGACTGCAAGGTGCAGAAAAATGCGGTGCACCATGGCATTCTGTCTTGTCGATTTTGATTGACACAGTGAGCATGTATCTGCTGATAAGGGAGATGGGAAATGTGTCCAGTATATCTTGTAAAAGAACAAGTTTTGTACTAAATTATTACACCAATTACACATGGTTCAAAGCCTTGCTGAGCCCACTCCATTCCAACTAGACGATGCTGATTGGCCTATAGCCATGTACACAGAAGCTGCGCACTGTGATTTCAATCCCAGTGCAATCAGAGGGTTTATCTGACAGTAGGAGGTATAAAGTCTGATGCCATAATTCAGCTCCAGTGAAGATTTACCGGAACTTTGATTGGCTGTATTTTCTTCCAATTGTTCCACAAGCCAATGGAAATAACTGATTTATCTTTGAAAATTTGAATTGACCAATCAAATTGGTTGTAGGACAGCTGAAAGATATGTCCATGTAGGATAGCTGAAAGAAATCCCTCCATTCACTGGAGCTTTGATGAATCTCCATTGTCGAGGATAAATAGCTCTACAAGCAAAAGAAAGTCGTTACTGCTTTCTATTTATGGAGCTAGTCTGAAAGTGATAGAATTATTAATTAATATCCCTACCATATGACACTATTCATTATTTGCAATTTAATGTCTGATTTTAAAATCGTATCCCCATTTGTCAATTGTTTTGATATTTTTATATTTCCCTTGGTCCACAATGTGAGTGATAATGTTTAGAAGCACAGAGTACAAGAGAAGAATTTCGTGCAAATTAGTATGGTCATGCTCTTGATGATATAGGGTTATGCTCATGCTGATTGATGTATGGTCATGCTGATTATGGTCCTGCTCATGATGTATGTTCATGATGTATGGTCCTGCTCATGATGTTATATGGTCAGGCTCATGCTGATGATGTATGGTCCTGCTCATGATGTTGTATGGTCATGCTCATGATGTATGGTCATGCTGATGTATGCCCATGATGATGTATGGTCCTGCTTCTGATGATGTATGGTCGTGCTCATGCTGATGTATGGTCGTGCTCATGATGTATGGTCATGCTCCTGATGATGTATGATGATGTATGGTCATGCTCATGATGATGTATGGTCATGCTCATGCTGATGTATGCTCATGCTGATGCATGGTCATGCTCCTGATGATGTATGGTCCTGCTCATGTATGGTCATGCTCATGATGATGTATGGTCCTGCTCATGATGATGTAATGTCATGCTCATGATGATGTATGGTCATGCTCATGATGATATATGGTCATGCTGATGTATGGTCATGCTCATGATGATGTATGGTCATGCTCATGATGATGTAGGGTCATGCTCATGATGATGTATGGTCATGCTCATGATGATGTATGGTCATGCTCATGATGTATGGTCATGCTCATGATGTATGGTCATGCTCATGATGTATGGTCATGCTCATGATGATGTATGGTCATGCTCATGATGATGTATAGTCATGCTCATGATGTATAGTCATGGTCATGATGTATAGTCATGCTCATGATGATGTAGGTCCTGCTCATAATGATGTATGGTCATGCTCATGATGTATGGTCATGCTCATGATGATGTAGGTCCTGCTCATGATGATGTATGGTCATGCTCATGATGATGTATGGTCATGCTCATGATGATGTATGGTCATGCTCATGATGATGTATGGTCATGCTCATGATGATGTATGGTCATGCTCATGATGTATGGTCATGCTCATGATGATGTATGGTCATGCTCATGATGATGTATAGTCATGCTCATGATGTATAGTCATGGTCATGATGTATAGTCATGGTCATGATGTATAGTCATGCTCATGATGATGTAGGTCCTGCTCATGATGATGTATGGTCATGCATGATGTATGGTCATGCTCATGATGATGTAGGGCTCATGATGATGTATGGTCATGCTCATGATGATGTAGGTCCTGCTCATGATGATGTATGGTCATGCTCATGATGATGTATGGTCATGCTCATGATGATGTATGGTCATGCTCATGATGATGTATGGTCATGCTCATGATGATGTATGGTCATGCTCATGATGATGTATGGTCATGCTCATGTATGGTCATGCTCATGATGATGTATGGTCATGCTCATGATGATGTAGGGTCATGCTCATGATGATGTATGGTCCTGCTCATGATGATGTATGGTCATGCTCATGATGATGTATGGTCATGCTCATGATGATGTATGGTCATGCTCATGATGATGTATGGTCATGCTCATGATGATGTATGGTCATGCTCATGATGATGTATGGTCATGCTCATGATGATGTATGGTCATGCTCATGATGATGTATGGTCATGCTCATGATGATGTATGGTCATGCTCATGATGATGTATGGTCATGCTCATGATGATGTATGGTCATGCTCATGATGATGTATGGTCATGCTCATGATGATGTATGGTCATGCTCATGTATGGTCATGCTCATGATGATGTAGGGTCATGCTCATGATGATGTAGGGTCCTGCTCATGATGATGTATGGTCATGCTCATGATGATGTATGGTCATGCTCATGATGATGTATGGTCATGCTCATGATGATGTATGGTCATGCTCATGATGTATGGTCATGCTGATATATGGTCATGCTCATGATGTATGGTCCTGCTGATGTATGGTCATGCTCATGATGATGTATTGTCCTGCTCATGTATGGTCCTGCTCATGATGATGTATGGTCATGCTCATGCTGATGTATGGTCCTGCTCATGATGTTATATGGTCATGAGCATGATATGTATGGTCGTGCTGATGTATGGGCATGATGATGTATGATCATGCTCATGATGTATGGTCATGCTCATGATGATGTGGGTCCTGGTCATGATGATGTAGGGTTATGCTCATGATGTAGAGTTATGGTCCTGCTCATGATGATATGGTCATGCTCGTGCTGATGGTATCATGAATGGTACTTCAAAACAATGGCAAAGTCCTGAAAAGCTGGAATACTGATGGTGATTCCAGGTACTGGCAATCTGGGTCACTTCGGGTAATGACAATATCACACCTCTTTAGAATCAATGAAGGCTGTCCCTGATTGCGATTTCAGTTAACTGTTCCAACGTAATGCCTGGTGCAATGTCTAACAATGCTGTGATGTCGGCAACGTCACGTTAGAACTCAACACAGCTGGATGAACCTTTCAAAACAACTGTATTTAATATCCCAACATAACCTCCAGCGATATACCACACGACAATCGTAATCAGGTTGTGATGTGATGTGTTATTTGGGTCTTAACACGACTACACTCCTGACACCTGTACTGTTTCCATTTGCTAGTAGTTGTACCCCTTTTCATTGGCCAGTATAATTTTCCCATCATGATTGTGGGGAAGACCCGTGATACGAGAGGACTTGCAGTGTTCAAATACTCTAAACACTATTCATCACATTATCAGACACGCCAGCATATCCAGCTTACAGTATGGTAGCGTTTAATGCACAGTAGTGTGGGGGCATTTGGTGTAACCTTCATGCCCCATGGAGGCTTACTACCATTGCCCATAGTGACACCATTTGACGCCCCTTCCTAGTCCATGATGACACTATTTGACTCCTTATGTAATAAATTAATTAACCTCACTCAATATTTTATTTCAGGAAGTATTAAACATGCTAAATTATTGGTCACTGTAAAAGTAATAAAAAAAATTAATTAACCTTTAACCCCAGCCCTCCAATATATTTGTACCTGACAATTTACAGGTGATCACCGAAAAGGCCTATGGAGCAGCCCAGAACAGCCTGTATGGTTTAGAATGGTTCGTCAAATGGCGTCATCATGGGGTGAAGAGTTAAGCATACAAATACAAGAACTGCTAAAGTGACCCATACTGCCTCGAATCACTTGTGATAAACTGTTGTATGACAGTATGTAGGGACTTTACCATTGTTTCTACAGAATAGGAGATAAAAATCTCCTGTTAAATTGTAATACTGATCCTGGATTTGGATTGCTAAGGGACCATTCAAGTATTACATACGCAAAATATTTGAGTTTTTGACACAGAATTTAACCCAGCGTACATAAGAAAAAATCCAGATTTTTAGACTTCCCTCCACCTCTCGCTGCGTACGTAATACTTGAATGCCCCCTAACTATAATGCCATCATAATGAAGTTGAATCACAGAAATTTAGTAATTTGTTTTCCTTGACTATCTGTGTTTTTCCACAGAATTGCTGCACAATTATGTTGAATTCTAAAAGATTAATTGTGGTTGAGAATCTCATCCATTGCAAACCTGTAATTAGCCACATTATAGGCTTATCTTATGCGTTTAATCCTCGCACAATTTCATTTCATTAAATATGCTCTAGAATACATTTTGTTCAAAGGATCTGGCATAGTTTAGTGAGATTTTGGCCCCCATGAGGTGCGGTTTGGAGTGCCAAAATGAAACCTCAAAGAAATTATTCAGTTAGCTTCAAGTACAAATAATAGCATCTTAGAGATTTGTGCAAAACCGTCTGTTTTGAGGTGGAAACAGCAGCTTTTTTACCCCCATCGATAGACGAGGTCATATATTGCGATATCTACCATTCCATGTCATGGATTTGTATCAATCTCTGGGTATATCTTAGCCATGGGTCAAGAGGCCCTCAGCGACTGAGTGGTCTAAGCACTTCGCTGGTGATCGCTAGCCTCACACCACTGAACCGACATAGGTTCAAATTCCACTTGTGCATGTGCGAAAGTTAGCCAGGTACTTGCCAATGGGCGGTTGTTCTCCCCAGGTACTCCGGCTTCCTCCACCATTCAAACTGGCCATCACCATAAGAGTGAAATAACCTTGAGTGTGACATTGAACCAAATTCCTCCCCCAAATGGGTCAAAGAGGAACCCTATACATTTTGAGTTCAAGGTCACTGTGATTGAAAATACTGTAAATCATTGAAAGTTGTTGTGTTTAAGCAAAAAGTACAGTTCAGACTCTATGTGGATTGTAATGGCAAAGAAGTGCAAGCCTATTGCTGTTCACCTATCTGCCAAGTTTGACCAGAGTATTGTATGCTTGGTCCATCCTTCCTTCTGTCTGTCTTTCCACAATATCTCTTGAAGCATTATAGCCAGGCTTTCTAAGTTCATATAGCATATTCAACTGTTGATAGGTCAGAAGTGTAGTGAATATGACTGACCTTGACCTATTTTATCTAACTCCAATTTGATTATTGGGGATAACTTTTGAATGATTACGTCTACATGTAGGCTTTCCAAATGCATATGCAACGGATGATTGACTAGAAGTTTTTTCCAATTTAATTGACCTTAAATTCTAGTTATTACAGTATGATACATATGCAACTGCATCTTCACAAGTCCAGGTAAATCCTAAATCCTCGAAGAGGGTTTACCTGGACATTTTTGGTGATTCGAACGAGTTCTTGAGTCGATGCCTCCAATATACCATCTGGTACATTTAATCCCACACGCTTGATTTGAATTAGCATGTCGGTATCCCAAGCCTGCGGTTTTTGCTTTGACTTCCGATGTCGATTGCATCTCGACATCAAAGCAGTTTGGCCTGCGATGAATTTCAAACCCGTCAGATCTCATACCTCACAGCGGTTTAACCTAATCAGCTAGCTTAGCGTGTTCACTGATTGGTTTGATTTAGAGGAAACCCTTTGATCTATTCATATCCAAAACTTGTATGGGTAACTAACCAAACCAGTGTAAAGTTAGGCATGCACATGTGTATATTGAAGCCAATAAGGCTCTTGTTCTATCTGTAAACACATGAAGCCAGTACAGTTTATCAGAGTTCTGAACTTGTTTCATATGTTGACGGAGAGAGAAGTGTGCTGTGTCCAACTCAAATTAGACAATTTTTGCACGAATACACTACTTCAAGATGCTGTTATTCAAAATACCCCAATATTCAGAGTCTAGAAAATACTCGGATCATACCACAAGATAATATGCTTGAAGCTTACTGAAAAAAATCTTTGGTAAGTGATATTTCATTTTGGCACCTCATGGGGGCCAAAATCTCCCTAAATTGCACCAGGTCCTTTGTCGCTCACACCATCATGAACCATACTTATGATATTTGTCTCATACTCAGGTATTCTATCATTGGAAAACGTTGTAATGAATGAATTATCATGTATATGATCTCCAATATTGATTGTTCACCAGACCTAATTGGGAACTACATGTGTTGCAAACAAGACAGTGTGATAGATTACATGTACTGGCTATCAATGGCTTGATGCTCTGTGAGAAATTTGAGTCTGGAAAATGTAATTGGTCTTTCAAATTTGTAACTGTGGTACTAATCAGCACATAATTTATGACCAGTTCCAGATATCAAAATCGGTTTGAGGCAGCACTGGTTTCTGTGACTCAGAAATTGACGAGGGAGAAGAAAATAATCAAAACAGGACCAAAAAAACTGGACCCTTTATAACCAAAGACAGTAGATTGGTTGCTTCCCCTGTACCGGTCACGGCAGGAAATAGCACCTGATCTTATTCATTTACTCGGGTTCAAATGACTAACCCGATAGAGTTAATCTGTAATTAGTTTTGGGCCTTGATGAGTGTACCTCGGGTTGAATGTATCTCTTCATGTTTATCTGGCTTAGTCTTCAAGCTTTGTAAATCATTACCGGTAACTTCCTCGCTTCATGTACCATGACAAGTTCGTATAGTCTTGTATACAATTTTTGACAATTCCATCACCTGATAGTATTATGACGGCATTTATTACCTTTATATGGTCATGTAATATTTATGATGTTAGAGGTCCAGATTTTACATTGTAATTAGTATTGACCAATGGCATGTATAACTAGATTGTGAGAATTGGGATGTTGTGTAATAGACCTATTTAATGTGGTGACTATAGATCTGTGAACAAGAGGCTGTTTGATTGAATTGACCCCATACGTTAAAACTCCGTCATCCAAATGGGTTCAACCCGGTTTTCATAGTTCAATGGCCGTTGCGCGAGATACGTTTATACAGTATTTGTCTCGTTGTTCTGGTTCATGATGAAGATTCCAAGGGAACTTATCCGAATATATTACAGAATATCTATAACGTGACGGAATTCTATTATTATTTGTCTAACCACTCTGAACCAGAATCCTCAAATTTATGGTGCAGATTTTGAGAACCCAGCCAATAGAAAATAAACAGGGCAGGTTTATTCAACTATTCACCTGGTCACCGTACACCTACATGCTATTAAAATAATATATATATGTTTAGGCACTAGTTGGTTATACTGTGTGGCCAACTTTTATAACTGTCGAAAAGCTAATCTCAGAAGAATGCCAAAGATAAAAGGGAAAACAAAATCAGGGATTGCTCTTGTCCGTCCTTAACCAAATCTCTGTGGTTATCATGGTAAAATCTTCTAACAGGTCTGGAAGGATTTGGTGGGATATAGCTATTTGTAAGAGTAGATACCACTTCTTAAAGTGACTTAATATGTTAGCAAATGGAACAATGGCAGACCACTTGCCCATTCCCCACTTCTGGAAATCCCGTAAATTCACATCTCTACTGATATGCCGATTCAATGCAAGATTCCCCCAATATTGACAAAAGCAGCCTTTCTTAAGAAAAACACCCTTGGCAAATATCTGGTCACATTATTACCAGCATGATCAAAATTACAGAGACAGTTTTTACCATGGCTTAGCTAAATTGAGAGATTTGGAAGCAATCCCCCCACGGTTGTGTTATCTTTATCGATGCCATGCTATGAGATTAGCTGTTCAACATGTTCAATGATTCTCACACAGTTGTCTGGTAAGCGGGTAATGTGGGTCATGTTCAAGTTTGTATGATCGTGGTGAATGGGTTGTGATGTTTTAAATAAATTCTTCCTCCATCTTCATCAGTGTTTCGTTTTAACTTCTAATAATTGGTCGGGATACTGCAAATATAGAAGACCTCATTTTGACATCATTTGCTAGTTGAAATGATCATGATGTCTGAAAGTTTGTATGAGAAACTTCACTTCAACACATGTGTAATAAATGTATGTTCAATAAAACATTTCCTTCACACGGGGCATAAACGGCAGTTCGGCAAATAGATTTTCTGCAGTATACCTTAAAATTCAACAGAAACATCAAGAAATGCCGCTCATGCTTGGTTAGCATGCAAATGTGTGAGGAAATATTCGAATTGTGGTTTACTGTTTAAATGCCACCTTGGCATATTTAGAAACAAGTGTTCTGAGAGCCCCAACGTCTCGCATTGAGAAGAGATCCGCTGAAGCTGCAGCAGTATTGAAAGCATACATGTAGAGCAAACTTGTACATGTAAATTTTGCCTAACAAAAAACTTATCATTGGAAACGTATAAAGTCCAAACCACGATAATTTGGAAAAAAATATTATATTTCATATCACAAATAGCACATAATCAAATCATATGAAACATGTGTAGCAAGTGCCAAAATAATCCAATGAAAGCTGACAGCTTCAGCAAACATTCCAGGTGTATTAGGGCAAAAATTAATATATCATCTTGTAAATAGCACATGTACATCCTCTAATCATAAGAAACGTGTACCAAGTTTCATAATCATCCATTGACAGCGGCAACTGCAGCAAACTTTTTATGTGCAGATGTACATGTGCAGTTCAGGTAAACAAAAAACTCTTATTAGATTTTACCATTTGAGCACCCATAGAATCCCCTGGGGTACAGGGATTCATAGAAGTCCAAATTTTTACTACCCACTATAAAATATTGAGTTCTTTTTATGCTCAAATTGAGTTTTTCCAAGTTTTTACGGCCCACCCACAAGTTGATATTGAGTTTTTGAATGTTTTTACCACCCTACCAATTAAGATATGAACAAATAGTTTCTGTAGTACTAAGGTGAGCTATCTAATGTGATTTGGATAATGGTCATCTGAATGACAAAAAAAACACATGTTCTGTATTGTAACTTGCTCACTTATTTTAATAGATTTCATTTTTTTGGACCTCGTGTTTGTAGCAACACCAACAGCGGTAAGAGATCACAAACTAAACATTCAAAGATAATTATCATATAACGCTTGCAAGAGACGCTATAAAATCCTTACATCATCAGCGGATTTTCACGTAAGATGTAGCAGCTGTCAAGCAGAATGATGTCTTGAACTCGGACTTCTACTTTACGTCCATCGCATGGTTGCCGTCGAACTTCAGAACAAAGGAACTGCGTGGGTAGAATTTCGCAAAATTTTGCGAGAATCCAGTTGGATTCTTAGTGGCTTAGTTTGCGAGAATCCAAAGAATCCAAATTTGCGGAACCAAGCATTTCGTGACCAGTTGCCATTTTCACTAGTGCTAGTTACTGCACAACTAGATGTAAACTTCTCAATGGGAAAATTGAAATCGCCTCATTTATTCTGAGGAGGGTGGTTAGCACACATATAATAGCACAAATTAGTTCAGGCGAGTGATTATCTCCATTGATGAGCAGTATTCAACCTAAACATGTTTGGTAAGTGGTAAGTATATACTCTTAATTTTATTTCATTTGTATCTTTGTATTGCATATGAAACAAATATTGGAATTGTTTGCATTGCAAAAAAATAAATAAATAAATAAATAAAAATTTGGCCACCTGCTGCATTCCCTGACAAGCAGTAAATCAACAATTGTTATTAATGAACCTTTAAATAAAGACTAGGCTATGGATTTATATGAGATACGCAAAAACATTAAAAAATAAGGAAATTCCAGATATTTTTGTACCACATTTTCTCATTTCATACCATGATGGTTTTTACAGTGGAAGATAAAAATTACCAACAAAAAAATTAAAAGTCACGGACATAAACAAGAAATGCAATGCCGTTAAAGTTAAAATCTAGACCTCAAATAAACCGACTTCTGAAGAAATGCGTGTTCTCAGTGCAAAGTGCTAGACCGCGTTGTTGTTGTTGTTCATGACTGGTATCATACACGCAATGTCTACTTCGATTCTACTTTGCCCGATGTTCTGTCTTAGGGAAAATTGTTTGTCATTCTAATTATGAACGAATCCTAATCAAATTCATCTGCTAAATGATATGCAAAATGTCCCAGGTTTCATTTTCACCCTCGTGTACATTCCGTCTGCTGACCGCGTGTTCGCCTTCAATTCCTTCATATAGACTGTTTTCGTCTGTTGGGTTTAACGTAGGTAGCTGTGAAACCAGCAGCCGAGCGAAGGAGAATTCACTCATACCTTCGGCGCCAGTCGGGAACCATTACAGGGAGTATTGGAGGCTCCCAAAAAATAATCGAGCAAAGGTCTCCGAGGTTTAGTTAGCGCATTAGGGTGCATTCCACACCTAAATGATGTGCGGCTAAAAACAGGCATGGGTTCGAATCTTCGGCCACAAATTGATGTAAAATCTTTAACAAAAACCCTGTAAAAGTATATATTTTCTAAATGGGCACACCCGTGCCATTATTTCAGAAGACTTGTGAGCTATTGAAATTGAATAGAAAATACGTACAATCCTCCTTAAACCTTCTTCAACTTTTCTGAAAAACTCCATAAAATATATGAAAATGTGTCAAATTCTAACCGCAATCCAGAGAAAACGCATGAAATGATTTTCTTTGTATGTATGTTAAAGTGTTTCCCGTCCAGAGAACAATTTAAAATGGAGAAAAAAACAGGGGGTCGACCTACTCGTTTTTTGTAAAATTTTATCGCCATAAAGGAATCATCATTTTCGCTTCCCGAAAAAGTGCGGATTTTGGCCCGCCAGATATTCAATTTCGGACACGATTGACTCTGTAGTGGCGAGTGGGTGCGATAAACAAGCAATTGTTATATCCTCGTTTGAAGAAATGGTTACGTCCAGCAGGATGATACTATAGATATCAGCTAGTAGAAAGGTAAGAAGAATTACCATGCTGTCAAAATCGGGCGTCCTTCCTTATTATAAAATTAGGGAGGGGCCATTTGTGCGAAACCGTGGCCCAGTGTGGAGTGCACCCTTAAGGCTAGGGTGTTTTCTCAGAAATTCTGTTCTCCAGGCTATGACAATGTAGGAGTGTTTGCGAGTTTCTTGGTATGCGACACTTGCTTGTAGTATGCAGTTTTATCGGATATCCCGCCAATCACTTTCCCCCTACCCCATCTTTGGTTTTGCGACTTTTGCTGAAAAATCACGAGTTTACGAGTTCAATAAGAATATCATAGCATTATGCATTGACCGTGACAATCAGACCGATGTACAAAGATCGGGAGTGGTGACCAGCTTTCGAATGAGGCATCAGGAGCAAAATAAACGCAAAAATAGCTGAAATTCTAGCCAAATTGTCAAGAATTTTTCATTCCGACTTTTCCAAAAGATTGGGGGTTGGGAGTACAAACTTCGAGATAAAAGGGACAAAACCAGAACAATACGCTCTCATTCACTCTAGATCAGGGTGTTGGTGTGATCCGTATTGAAAATTAATCACTTTGACATTCACATTGACAATAATAGAACATACAGGTCACTAATCGTAACATACATGCCTAACCAAGGGGAGGTAATTCTGTATAGGTCTAAATAGCATATATGCAAGGCCAATGTTATCATACCATGTAGTATGCATAAAATCGAAACATTTCTGACTAAGATAAACGATCTTTACGATCCTGTTCCATATCAAGTCATTACAAGGTCCGAATAAGCGCTTTTATCGAGGGTAGTGTAGGAGGACATACAATATTTGGCCTACTCTTGTATTATAACCGCGCAAATGAGCCTACATTAAGGGTGCATTCCACACCTAAATGATGTGCGGCTAAAAACAGGCATGGGTTCGGATCTTCGGCCACAAATTGATGTAAAATCTTTAACAAAAACCCTGTGAAAGTATTCCAGAAGACTTGTGAGCTATTGGAATTGAATAGTAAATACGTGCAATCCTCCTTAAACCTTCTTCAACTTTTCTGAAAAACTCCATAAAATATATGAAAATGTGTCAAATTCTACCCGCAACCCAGAGAAAACGTACGAAATGATTTTTTTTTATGTATGTTAAAGTGTTTCCCGTCCAAAGAACAATTTAAAATGGCGAAAAAAACAGGGGGTCGACCTGCTCGTTTTTTGTAAAATTTTATCGCCATAAAGGAATCATCATTTTCGCTTCCCGAAAAAGTGCGGATTTTGACCCTCCAGATATTCAATTCCGGACACGATTAACTCTGTAGTGGCGAGTGGGTGCGATCAACAAGCAATTGTTATATCTTCGTTTGGAGAAATGGTTACGTCCAGCAGGATGATACTATAGATATCAGCTAGTAGAAAGGTAAGAAGAATTACCATGCTGTCAAAATCGGGCGTCCTTCCTTATTATAAAATTAGGGAGGGGCCATTTGTGCGAAACCGTGGCCCAGTGTGGAGTGCACCCTTACGTCAGCAAAACATGTGAAAACCGCCACTTCCGTTTGTGTACGTTTCGCAGAACTCGCGGAGACGGAAATTATTTCTAGAACTGGAAATCCCCAAACGTTCGAAGACAAATTGTCGAAGGATCGGCGACGATTTACACATCACTGAAATAATTTGCACCATTTCGAGTATTGAGTTTTCGTCAAAAACATTGAGTATTTCTTGTCCAAAACGTACACTTTTGAGTTTTTTGCTGTCTATATTCAGTTTTTGACATTTTTTTTCTACCGTTTAACGGTAGTAAAAACGGACGTCTATGAATCCCTGGGGTAGTGCCATAACTGACACGTGGAATACCCACCTCCAATATTTTTTTCAGAATTTTTCTTGATTTTTTTTTATTTGCTAAACCAAAAACATAATAAGATATATTGGTTACATAAGCTAGAACGCAATATATGAGGGTTGGTTTTGAAGATAGAGTTTGGTGCCCAGAGAGGGTAGTGTAATACCCCCTACCCTCAGGCGAGGCTTAGTTTAGGAGATAGAGGATGGGGCTTGGTGCCCCAGGGGTTGGGACATGATCCCGAGAGCAGTGGATGGGTTGAATAAGTGCAGAATTATACCAAAATTGCAGACTACACACAAATTTCTGCTAAACTTTCTGCCAAGATATATTGGAAGCTAGAACGCAATATATCAGGGTTGAGCAAGGGTTAGTTTTGAAGATAGAGTTTAGTGTCCAGGGGTGAGGACATACTCCAGAGGGTAACATAAACTCCAGGAATATACGAAGGAGTCGGGTGAGGCTTAGTTAAGGAGATAGAGGGTGGAGCTTGGCGCCCCGGGGGTGGGGACATGTTCCTGAATGGGTTGAATAAGTTTAGCATGGTGTAAGCTCTAGGAATATATGAGGGTAGGGGTTCGGACGAAGCTTAGTTTGGTAGACAGAGGATGGGGCTTGGTGCCCCAGGGGGTGGGACATGTTCCCGAGAGTAGTGGATGGGTTGAATAAGTGCAGCATGGGGTAAGCTTCCAGAATATATCAGGGTTCGGGGGTTAGTTCAAGAAACATAGAGCGAGGTCGAGAAGCTGTGGACAGTCCAAAAACTTTAACAACTTTTTCGGACAGGGACATCCACAGACATCATTTAGATCCCTATATCAACCTTTCCGCAGCTAAAGCTACGGGTTCGATAAAAATTCACTGTCACAATGGGTAAGGCATGAGGTGCCCTGTAAAATGCCGAACTGTCCTTTATGCATTGTGCTTAATTCAGTGCTCGCTACTTAGAACTAGTATGTTTGCATTTGCCAGTTTCCTACGAAGTAGGCTACCATCTGCAAATTGTCCGGTAGTCGGTCAGTGACCGAGTGAGTCCATCCGAATCCTTTCGTCGGCAAAATAAGGAGAACCGTTGACATTAGAACCTTGATTTTTTGCACGAAGGTGCATTAGGGGACTGTTACCAGCAAGTTCTGAGCTGACCTACTCTTGATGAAAATTTCTCGTGATTTTTGATGAAAATCACTGGTGATTCTGACTTGGGCCGTGCCCATCTTAATATAGGCAAGATTTCAACTTGGGGCAGGGGGATTTCAAACAGTTCAGTGCGTGTCGGAGTCCTAATGCCTACCCTACTTCGTAGGTCCTGTGACATTAGTCACACTGCCATGTGAATACTAGACTGACAAAACTGGTAAATTGGCTATAGCTTCAGATTTATTACAGCAATAAATATTAAATTCTATCTACAAATGATCATAATATATACATGAATAGAGTGCAGTACATTCCAACTAGGTAATGAGCATAGCATATTCTTAACTCATGCAGATAATAAAGTCTGAAATGTTGTGTTTGACTGGAGATTAGAATCCAGGTGTGATAACTTTGCCAAGAACTGCCTTCTATTCAATGGCTTTGTTTATCCCACATTAAGGACATGAGACCCTTTCACATACAATTCAGACTGTTAGTTTTTCTTCAAGGAACAGGACCAGAAACAGGTCAGGTAATAACGCTTTCCCAGAGGAAATTTTGAATATCTTCCAAGGTCTTTTTATTCAAATTAATATTTACCTTTGCTTTAAACTACACCAGGAATGCCCTATTATAATACATGTGGAAAGTTTCAAAATTTCTCCTGAAAAAATGTAGTTATTTTAATACCGGACACATTTCTTGTCCTGCCAATTAATTATATCGCAACTAAGGCACTGAGCCAGTTAAATTATATTAAATGTACCGACAGGTACGGATTCAGGCAATTTAACTCGATGTATGTTTGATTAACAGTCTTGTTTGTATAAGGAAACCCCTCATTTACTCCTTCTGGTCGTGTTTATCACAATGTTTGATATGTCCTCATAATCATACCAATCCTGGTCCTGTTTTGCCTATCAGAGTTACAGATTCTTGTCAGTCCTTAGCACATCCCAGCAAGTGGAGATGGTCTTGATCAAGGTCATCCAACAGCCTGGTTGTCTATGATTATGTCGCAGACATCATTCATGCGAGACACTTGTGTATCACCACAGGTATCCATGGTAGTGTGTGTGTGTGTCACGTTGTTGTTGTAACAGGCATTCTATCTCTTCCACCCGCCTCGTTCCAGAAGACACAAGTGACAGCGTCTCCTGTTTGTGACAAGTGCCATTCCTGTTGGAATCAGATATACAAGTATAATGGATTTCAGTGGATTGTCTTGTATGAGCTTTGTTAATGTAAAGTCATCTGATACTTAGCCTCATAAACAGGGCATCTGGCCTGGAGATATAGCGTTTAGCCAAGACGTCCTGCACTGGTGGGCCCTTTTCCAGTGCTATTTTAAATTCAAACCATGCCTCACTGCATACCCCGCGAACGAGCTCCGAATATACTGACAATGCTTGAAAACGACCTGGCAATTGTCTGTGAACAGCTGGCACAACCATTCCTCAATTAAACCAACTTTTGCAAACACCAATCTTCGATATCACAACTGGCTGCAGGCCCGTAGCCAAGGGGGAGTTTCTGGGTTCGGGCAAAGCCCCCTTTCGGATATTTTATATATTTTCCTCATATAAATGCCCTTTTGAAACACGGAAGCGAACCCCCTATTTGCCCCATTTCCCATACAGCGAACCCCCTGTTGTGCCCATTTGGAGTGAAGGCGAACCACCCCTCAGTAAATCCTGGCTACGGCCATGGGCTGGCATGCGCGATGACCAAGGGTATTTGTGGCGAGTAAACTTCCTGTTGCGTTTTTTATCGTGCATTGACAAAAGTTATCATGCTCGCCCAATTCGCCAGCCATTTTCCAACAGCATTATGATATCGAAGAGTGGTGTTTGCAAAAGTTGGTTTATTGAGGAGTGAGTGAGTGAATAGAATTTAACGTCGCTTTCAACAATATTTCAGCTATATCGCGACGAACCAACTAAGCACCACCCAGCCAAATTGCGTTCCTGCTATTTCAAAGAAGAAATCTTTGAGTAGCATGGAACCTGACACCCTTCATCCACCCTAGTGAGTGAGTGAGTGAATAGAATTTAACGTCGCTTTCAACAATATTTCAGCTATATCACAACGAACCAATTAAGCACCATCCAGCCCAGTTGTGTTCCTGTTACTTCAAAAAAGAAATCCTTGAAGCAGCATGGAACCAGACAGCCTCCATCCACCCTATAAAACACTGAGGACAGCGCACAAGACACAGAGAGGACGCTTACATGGTGCAATAAAGACAAGTGATATTACAGTGCTAGACATCACATTATCAAGTTCCTGTTGATTCTCAGCAGGGTTAATTGAGGAATGGTTGTGCCAGCTGTTCACAGACAATTGCCAGGGGGTTTTCAAGCATTGTAGGTATATTCGGAGCTCGTTCACAGGTTATGTAGTGAGGCATGGTTTGAATTTTAGTCCTCATGCCGATAGAAGTTAGTCCAGGATGTCCGGGCTAAACACTATATCTCCAGCTCAGACTTCCTGTTTACGGGGCTACCAGATACTGTGATAGGGTATATGTCAGATCAGCAATGCACATACAACATTAAAAAATCATGACTCCTTATAAATAAATAATAGTAATATTACTTTGGGAGAACTAATTATGAACTAGGGAAAGAAAATTCATGACTATATTGTAACTTTACATTAAAATGCGACATTGACTTTGTCAAGATAATTCAGGAAGAGAGAATAATGACCTAATCTACCCAATTACTAGGCGCTAACTGGGCTGGGGGAAAGAAACCGAGTATAGTGTGCTTAGTGTTGTACGTCATCACTGAATACAATACACCATTTATCTTAACATTTTTTAGAATGATTCTTCTGGTTTTTTACCACACAGTAAAAATCAGCATTGTCAACATCACATCTTAGATTGGTTCTATATCAACGGGATTCTTTGGTATCACTCTTGAAGAATCGAGAAATCCAGTGAATTATAACTCAGATACAGTCCAGACAAGCTAGATTGTAAGTTTTGGGATGATGTGCTGTTGACTTTTGACCTGAAATAAATAAGCTTAGAACTTTAGCCATTTTTGCTTGGTCTAGATTTTCTAAAGGACTTACCGGAGGGTAAGTGGCTGGATCTACGGTTGTATGGTGCCAGTCCATCAGTTCATCCATGGTGAGATTTCTACTCGACTACAATGTAATCATTCTATGAATATATCATTGATATTAAATGTGACATATATATAGTATAGTATACACAACATATTACACAGATGCCAGTGCAAATATCACTTGACTGAATTGTAACTTTCGACTATATTCGCTTATTTAGTTAATTTCAACTTTCCCAAATTGGGGACAACCCATGGGCATAAAAGATGTGTCCCATGAGTGTACAGTGATGGAAGCTTTTAGAATATATGATGTTATGAGGTGGGGCGAGGCTTAGTTCGGGAGATAGAGGGTGAGGACAACTGCCTGCTGGTAATGGCTGTATCCCATAAGTGTACAACATTTGATGGAAGCTTTCAGAATATATGAGACTATAGGGTGGGGTGAGCGATCAATTCCTTGGGGGTAGGAACAACCCCATGGATATGTCTCGTCAGTTTACAACGGTGTAAGCTTTCACCATAAACAAGGTTATATCTAGTTCATGAGATAGAGGGTGGGGCTTAGTTCCCTGGGGGTCAGGACAACTGCCTGCTGGTAATGGCTGTGTCCCATAAGTGTATACAAACATTTGATGGAAGCTTTCAGAATATATGAGACTATAGGGTGGGGTGAGCGGTCAATTCCTTGGGGGTAGGAACAACCCCATGGATATGTCTTGTCAGTTTACAATGGTGTAAGCTTTCAGAATAAACAAGGTTATGTGGGGGGAGAGAGAGTAGATTAAGTACAAGAGACAGAGGATGGGGCTTAGTTCCCTTGGGGTGATGACAACCCCCAGGAGGAAATGGATGTATCCCATAAGTGTAAGACATTGGAAGCTTACAGAATATATGGGGTAGGGATGCTTAGTTTGGAACTCAAGAGGGTGGAGGCTCAGTAACGTTGGGGTCGGAATATTGCCAGGGGTAGTCGATGAGTAATTCCGCCGATGCTCTACCTAGCAGGGTAAAGGACCCATGTGTTGACAACAGGCAATGTATGATAAAATGTACATGAAAACAACAAGTTACTGTACATGAATAACTATCTAAACTTGATGAACAGCTCTTGAATGAAATCCTTAAATCTCAGAAAAGATGAATACATCATATACCATTTTACAATACTCAATACAAGGACTACAGACCTTCAAAGGGTTGGAGCTGGCCCCGAGTTGACAGGCTCTAACACTGGAGGGTTGTACTGCTGTCTCTTTCACAGTGCTTCCAGTTTTATCACAGTCACAGTTAAGTAGATCGTGGGTCTCGCATAGCGTCCTCTCATTCAGCGTAAACAGATCCTGGGGGATATAATCTACAATTCTTCTACAGGAGTCTCATATGAATATGGGAAGCAATCAAGAAATCACATTTCCATGAAACAGGTCATTCAGATGTTGGATTGTTAATCACTGTGGGAGATGTACATTCACTCAAAATACCAAATACTAGCACACATCGGATTTGTAAGAAATTCATAATGAATTGTTAACTTTGCTTCAGACCACAGAAGTCGATCTTAAATTTCTGACATAAACATGCATTAGTTTGCACAACTTCTCATACATCAAGCGAATCATTTATTTTGAATAACATTTTGCGGACCTGTTAACAATGCCACTTGTTGTTGTTGTTCCGGACGTCCCTCCTTTCAGACTAGGAGCACCCTCTTACAGAGGTATTTAGAAGCTTGCAGTAACCCCGCCGCTTACTAGGGTGGTCGAGACAGGGTCAGTAGCAGTCGAGGTCCCGTGCTGTGCAGTAACTTATTTACAGTGCATTGACACCTCCGGACTCACCCTGAGCTCTTCCCGAGAGAACTGTACATCATTTTTGTCTTTGATGTCCATGACGGCCCCACTCAGTCCCTGCTTACTGATCTGTCTCTGATAGATCTTCTCTTCCAGACTGCCCTGTAACCAATCAAAGTCACCATAACAT
Source organism: Hanleya hanleyi (assembly GCA_036873755.1). NCBI lineage: Eukaryota > Metazoa > Mollusca > Polyplacophora > Lepidopleurida > Hanleyidae > Hanleya > Hanleya hanleyi. Next base: position 10,393 of record JAVTVY010012233.1, on the reverse strand, counting down.
TAATAACACATGTATTTATGTATTTTACAGTCCTTACGTTTGGAGGCGAGCGATCGCTCTCGCACACCAATGCCAATCGTATCCAAGGTACACGGTTTTGCACACACCTAGATTCAGCAGAATAATATAGAGATAAGTAGGCTGTGTCTGCTAAGTAGGCGTCTGTTAAAGGAACTGACAGTTGGTGTTAATTTTGCTAACTCTTCCTCTGAAAACCACCGTGAGAAGAAACCGAAATGCATTTAATAAATTCTAATCAGCAACTATCGCCGTCAATTCCAGCCCGGCCTATTTCTTTGCTTAGTCTTTGCGGTAAGCCCCTAGTGAGCTTGAATTAAATACTCAATCTACTGCCCACTGGTAATCACTGGTGACTCTTGAAATTTTTCATCACTCTAGATATCACTTGTTTAAATTGAAATAGAATATTTTATTTTCATTAATTTTTTGTTTGTAAATAAATGCACTTATTTAATCCATAATGTAATATGGTAGGTTGAACAAAACACTCCCCTCGAAAAATTTGGGAGAGCAATTTTTGCCCTCATATCAGCTCTCCTTGGTTAATATATGTACACTTTTTATAGCTCTAAACGTTTTTACAAACAAGCACTGATTTTACATATTTTTCGTATTTAGACATATTTATCCTCTGGAGTCGGACAGTGATACAAACCAGTTAATGATAAAATGGACATCCAAGTAATCTTGAAGTGCCAAACTTACTGTGGTTATCAACCTGTATATATAGACCCTCCTCTTCTGTCCATCTCTCCAAACACGAGCCATAGCTTGAAGATCATTGGCTGGGTTCCAGTCAATATCGTACAGCACAAGACGAGATGCTCCAATCAAATTCAGGCCCACACCACCAGCTTTGGAGCTCAACAAGAAAATGACTGAAATGGGACCAGCTTATATTGTCGGTTTTTACAGGATTCTGGTTTATCAAGGTTAATAATATTTTAAATTTAAGTACATTGTATTGGGACCCAAGATAACATTGGTATTCAAAGGTTAGTCAGTTTACCCAGGTGTCGGTATTCACAGCTTTCACTGAACAGCTCTTTAGAAATACGTACATTCCTGAGCGTAAGGGCTGTTAAACCTCTGTACAATGCCCTGTCTCTGAGCTGTGGGGGTTTGACCATCCAGCCTCAGGAACTTGTATCCTTGCCCAACACAGAATTCCTGTAACAGGTCTAGTGTCTGAAAACAAGAAGATGCATGCATGAAAGAAGCCTGTTTAGGAATTACACCATTTACGGTAATTCCTCTAATAATTCGATCACCGGAAGTGCAGCAAAAATGGCTTCTACTTCGAAATATTCTTCATGGCACCAGCTACAAAGTGTCACATTTAGTCATTATATGGCTTTTCTTCAATTTGAAAGAAGAATAGGAAAGTTACTTTTTATCAGTGTTTGGATAACAGAGTTGAAAACTGAACTTCCTGTGATTGAATTATTAGGGGAATTACCGTAGAATATATACAGCTGTATGTCTTTATTTAACATACACCAAATTCAACACCCAATGTGTAGTATTTAAAATCAAAACTGGAGTTCATTGAACACAAATGCCCCCTCTTCAGAAGCCACCACAAAAAGATTTACATAAATACATGTGTAGACTAACTCCTTGTACGTCAAATTCATTCCATCAACGACGAAAGTTAATGAGATCATGAACTTATTGGCATGAACATTCCTACAAAATTCAAGATTCAGAGCTGTAAACATGTAGGTAGTATTTCACTCATGAGATTGAGTGAGCCAGATTACTGATAATTAGGCAAAAAAAAATTCTATAACCACCAGAAGATAATCAGATTATCGACTCATTGATAATAACTGTACAAAGTTTTAGATCCAAAGTTTAAACCATTTAGGCTGTATTCTGCTCACAAGATCACACCAGCTGGGAGAAATGAAAAAAGTCCAGATGACTGGTGATTAGTAAAAAAATATTCTATGAACACCAAATGTTAATCATATCATCTGACTCATTAGTAACATCCCCACAAAATTTCAGATCAATAGCTTTAACAGCCTGTATTCCACTCACGACATTAGGACAGACAGACGAACAGTACTGTGGCAAGATGCCCATTCTGCCTTGTAGAGGGGGCATAATTAACATGTTCCTAGATGCAGCTATTAAGTGATCTACATGGAAAGGGGGGTCCATACACACAGAAAACCTAATTTCTGCATTCAATACCCAAGTTCTCTTCCCAGAATGCCTTGTGAACCAAGAGTAATTTTTGCCGCACATAATGATGTAAGTATAGGCACTGACCAAAAATTGTGAGAAACAATATGCTTTGAAGAATTCTGCACAAGATTTCTTCACTTTTGTTACATTTTAGAACAGTATAGGTAAGGCGTAACAGTTCCCTATTAGCTTCTGCTATGGGCTCAAAATAAATTTCCAATGATTAACATCCTGAATTCAGAATCATTTTATGTGATGAAGTCATTGCTGCATCGGGGAATTTTCTGTTGGAAAAAAGGTCTATAGGCAGTTTTTTTTCTTATTTTTAGACGATCACGAAGCTGTGTATTCCATATAGCATTCATCTACATGGGCAAAGTTCAACCGTTTGAATCCCCTCGCTCCCTCACTGTGAACATGTACAGATTTTACTGATGGGCCTGCATACTGCTGATGATCATGTCTCATTAAGTGGTTACATCACTTCCCAATACTCTGGAACGGTTGTTTTGTTTTAAACTTATTTTATTGCATTTTAACAAAAGGATTGGGGACAAGTTCTTTCAACTTATTTTCCCCTCTCCGAATAGAGGTTAAGCAATACATAATAGAGAAGGAGAAAACCTTATATTTACAATGTATATAAACAATATAAATACATATATATCTATGACTTCGTTATGTTATACCTGAGTATGTTAATTACTCATTTTAGAGCCATTAGCAAAAATATATAGGGGCCGTATACGCACCCGTTGGTGTCTTTGGTGTTTACTATTAACGATGGACAGTGGACCTTTCCATTGTAATAAACATAGATTAGCTGAATCTTTGACTGTCTTCAATAAAGACAACCGGAACGGTTGTCAGAGTGGGATGATGTTCACTGTGTGGTGATATACCTTGGTGTGGTTAGAGACCAGGACCAATCTCTCCCTGGGTCCCTCACTGTACAGGGAGTGGAGAAGAGCGGCCAGAGCCTGGAGTTTGCCGGAATGGTCAAGAGACATCTGAAGGGGGTCAAACTTCTCAGGAAACACAGGTAACAGTTCACTGTATATGGAAGCCTGTGAATATATACATAAACTCGGATAACAGCTCAATGTATATGGAGGCCTGAGAAAAAATATATAAACGCAGGTAACAGCTCACTGTATATGGAAGCCTGAGAAAATATTACATAAACACAGGTACGGTAACAGCTCACTGTATATGGAAGCCTGTGAATATATACATAAACACAGGTAACAGCTCACTGTATATGGAGGCCTGTGAATATATACATAAACACAGGTAACAGCTCACTGTATATGGAAGCCTGTGAATATATACATAAACACAGGTAACAGCTCACTGTATATGGAAGCCTGTGAATATATACATAAACACAGGTAACAGCTCACTGTATATGGAGGCCTGTGAATATATACATAAACACAGGTAACAGCTCACTGTATATGGAAGCCTGTGAATATATACATAAACACAGGTAACAGCTCACTGTATATGGAAGCCTGTGAATATATACATAAACACAGGTAACAGCTCACTGTATATGGAAGCCTGTGAATATATACATAAACACAGGTAACAGCTCACTTTATATGGAAGTCTGTGAATATATACATAAACACAGGTAACAGCTCACTGTATATGGAAGCCTGAGAACCATTGCATGTACACTGACATGACTGATGAAGATTGAAGCAGCTGAAGACAGAGGATGGACAAATTAAAGTGTAATTGTGGCACTTATGTGAGTGTATGTCATATTCAAGATAATAATGTGAATAACAACACAAAGTCAAGTTTTTCTCCAACATTTCCCTCATATTCTGTCTCAGATGATTCAAAGGCAGCTTTCTAGTGGGGAAAAAATATGCACTGCCTCTTTTGACGTCAGAGATGACGTTAACTACGTCATACTTTGAGCGTCCTGCACTGTCTTCGGAATGTCGCGGCAATGCAGAGAATGGAACAGTTTTGTAACAATGTTGCGTTGTGACGTGGTTTATCATTCCATAATAACGTCACAAGTTCCAACATGCTTCTGGCGATGTGCACCACAATAACATATATAGCATTGAAATTATTAAAATTATAAATTCGTAAAACAACAGGTTATAAATTATATAATTTAAAAGATTTTCTTGGATATAACATAAAGTTGCAAAAGTACCACAGTTACATTTAAAGTGATGCACTGTGGTTTACCAATCTACAAACTCAAGAACAGTTACAATTACGATGCTACTGTACATCAACCAAATCATAATGATATCTCTAACAATACGTACTTTCAATATTTGCTTTTCCCTTTTATTGTTCACAGAGTCTGTAAGATCCAAAGTAGTTGTATCATTTTATTTCATGTATAAAATATCTCCAGGATACTTAACAAATAGCCTACTCCTCAATTAAACACACAGATGTTGAATTGGAATTTCACCGATTAAATGAACAGTGAAAGACAGGTGGAGATAGGAGACAGAGGGATCCATACAGTGTATTAAGTGGCACTAGGAGAGAGATAGCCTGACAATGTCTTAAGTGGAGATAGGAGAGAGGGAGATAGCCTTACAGTGTCTTCGTCTTCTGTGTATCTGGCGGTCATCTCTGCATCCTGGACTTGTTGGTAAATCAGTGAGGGGTGGTTACACACTTTCTTCAGTGCTGCTATACACACCAGATGGGGAGAGCCATTGGAGGTGCCATTCAGACATGACCTTATCAAACGACTGCTCAGGAGTTTATGGTAGAGGTTCATTTGGAGCTGACTGGGACGACAAAACACAACTATGTCCACTGAAAATCAAAATGGAATACATTCAAATCTCTGCAAAAAATGTACTATCAGGCAGATGAAATATGAAGGATCTTTCATGCTATTTTTTTTTGTCTCTCAAATATCCCAGTTATGCATATACTCTAGTCATGAAGGTGTGTAACTATACCAGGCTTTCAATCTACTAGGACCAAATGTAGATCTGACCTCCCATACCCTGTTGTTTGTTTAATCTACCATGGGCTTCCTGCAGTTTTCTCAGATTATTAGACACGAAATCAAAATGCATTTTTTTTTCTGGATCCTTCTTGGAGAAAGTGAAACAGTAGGATTTAAGGTCTGTTCCAGAAAAAAGTGCATGGGATGGGGGGGGGGGGGGAAGAGATTTTGCAATTCTATGATATATGTTAGTTGGTGGTGTACAGTCATTTAACATCAGAGAGATAGGATAAATGGTATATGGGTGGATGGAGTCAGAACATGAATTGCAGGCAAGCACCTAAAAGGTGCGTGGACCCCTCAGCCTTTTTTTTTTAGTAAAGTAGGATCAGGGCTGCATCTAGAGCCAATTTAGTTTCGGAAAACATATGGGTGCCCAAAACTCAAAAGAAACAAAAAACGAAAGTGTTGTTGTTGTTCAATTTTGAAAGGATTTCTGAAGGAAATACTAGAAAAAGCCCCTAGGATCCTCAATATCGATCCTATTGCATAGCTGGGTATTGAATTTCATGTTAATAAACCTCTGTTTTGGGAGTGATCACAGGCTATTTGCGCCGAAATTCACTTACAAAAATTGGACCCTCAATAATGAATAACGAAAAGGAAATGGGAGTTTGGGATCGGAACCTGCAAAAAAATCCCTGGACACCGTATAAAACAGATATAGGTTTCACGCGAGTGGTGTGCTGGGATTACAGCATGCAAGAAAGTGTAGCTTTATCAGTGGCAATTTATGCATTGCACAAGTGTGATTTAGTAAACACACTGATTGACATAGGCCCATCCTTATCATTAGGGGGGGGGGGGTGCATAAACTCCAGGTATGCAAACTGGTTCAAAATTGCCCAGAGTCAGGCTAAAAATGGGCTCTCCTAATCACTCGTTTGAAATAATTTCCAAGGTACAGTAACATGTTAGGTGACAAAAATTGATAAAAATGTTGCACCAGTTAAATGTGTGAACACAAATATGGTTCATGCAAAAGTTTTAGGATAAAACATATGATGTAGAATAGAATAATTTAATAGCAAAATTAAAGAAAATTGTTGTCCTTCATTCAATGAGAATCTTCCTTGTATCAGGGAACCTTCAAAATTCACAATGAAACATGCAACCAACGGTTCCCGATGGGCATAGATAACAGTGCAAAAGCTAAGCCATCAATAAAAAATCAAAAAAAATCATGAAATAATTATAACCATCTGAAAATCTAATCATTTCATCAGTCAACATTCAGGAAGCTCTCACCAAAGTTTCGTCAGGCCCGACTTGATAGATCTACAGATATTCAGCGGACAAGAACATGTTGATGGGCATAGATAACAGTGCAAAAGCTGAGCCATCAATAAATAATAAAAAATAATAATTAAAAATCATGAAATCATCATAGCCACCTGAAAATCTAATCATTTCATCAGTCAACATTCAGGAAGCTCTCACCAAAGTTTGGTCGGGCCCGACTTCATAGATCTGCAGATATTCAGCGGACAAGAACATGTTGACGGACGGACGCCAGGACGGACGGACGCCAGGACGGACGGACGCTAGGACGGACGGACGTACGTACATGGCAACGACAAGACCCCACAGCCCTATGGGCTGAGGGGTAAAAAGTAGTCCTAACGTTGTTTTCAACAATTATTCAGTGATGTCACGATGGTACCTGCATGTGCCAGGACATGAGAGTTCCCACAGTTCCTATTAACCTGCACAGTTCAGCCAGTGCAGCAGATCCTCCTTGGTAATGAGTATATCTGTTATTTGGTGAAGTAACTTGTACGTTTTATCTGAGGCATACAAATTATCATGATTATCGAACAAGAAATATGATACAAGACATAAAAGTACCAGTCGGATGTTATTGTTTACCTTTAGGGAGGAGGTATTTATTGTTGATATCCTGAGTTCGTCTGATAACAAACAGTTTTGTGAGCCTGGCTAACTCTGACGCCCTCTTCTCTCCCAGCTCCACATCTTCTACTGTAGCACTAGGCTGTCTGGCTGCTACTATAGGATCCTCATATACGGACCTGAAGGCAGCACTAGAACCTAGAAAGGCAATGATTCTATGATTTTCGAGCCCAAAATATTTCAAAGCTCAATTTTAAAATATTGTGAAACTGAATAAATTTAGACTTTTCTTCAGAAATTTTTTTCATCGGGTGAATAAACATCATGGAGAAGCTATAAAAAATAACATTGTGTATAAGGTAAACACTCTATTAATGAATCCCTCTATTAACATTCAATCCCTTCCAATTTTGGGTCAAATTATGATCAGTAGATAATAAATTTTATCACCCCCAACATAGGTATGGACCTGTTCTTGTACCACATATCATTTACATAAACGTCCCATTCTAATACATTTAATCACCGCAATATGTTTGGTCAGTATAATACACTTCTCATGAATTAATTACATGTACTAGAGTTTATCCTTTGTTCCCATTTAAGGTGCGGGAATGAGAAAACACACCACTAATGATATAGTAAGATGCAATGTCTGCCCAATTCATTCGGCCTCCAGACATAGATCTCGTCAAGTTCTCGGATGATTTACAGTTATGAGTTATGGCAACTCCAGTTTCTAACACTCTCACAGTCATGTCCATATTCGTGAAAATCAGAGTTCATTACTATTTTTTTTCCTCACATACTCCATAAAATACAGGTTCAGAGCAGGTTTGCCTGGAATTAGTATTTACATTTTTGTCACCCTGTGAACAAAATGACCCCCCTCTGGATCCTCTCCAACATTGTATTATTGGGGATTTCTGGAGATTTAATAGGTTTTCTGCAGTCTACATACCAACAGACTCAACACTGCTTAATGGTAACTCTTCATAGTATGATTGGTCGATAGCCTGTCCCCCCCCCCAATTCAGTGGTAGGAGGAGTGACATGTAATACAGAGAACCTTCTTTATTATAACAGCCAAGGTGAGAATGAATTCTGTTACACTGAGGTCATTTATATGAAGAACACAGATCAAGTTTTTTTCAGGTACATTTGCTTGCAACTTGCTATTAATTTGATGCTGAAGTTATGAATGCATCGAAGAAGTATACAGTATTATAGGTTCACTTGTTTTCAAATTTACCCAGAATACCCGGATTAACAAACTCCACAATGGAGTAGAACTCCTGAAGGTCATTCTGTATAGGGGTACCAGTCAGTACAACACGCCTTCTCGTGGGCAGGGACATGATCAACTGTGGAAGACAATAACACCTGCATTATGAGACATGTTCTAAGCAAAACAGACAGCTGATCGGAAGAATAATATTTTTTGAATCAAACTGAATAAATGCATTGGTTGTTGCTACAATCATGGAAGAATGTTTTATCCAATCATATCTTAAGAGGTCTATTCTGGATAATCGAGATCAGATATCCTATTAACATAACTGACGATCAAACTAAAGCTTGGTTGAGGCTATGTGTTGGCTAAAAGTTCATTTCTTTCTCAAGGAAAATTGAACTTACAGACGTTGTTTTGATGGTTGTATTTTTCAGTCTATGACCTTCATCACAAATTACGATGTCAAAGTTGAGAGAGCTGATCAATTCTGCTGATCTGACGAACATCTCGTAGGATATTATCATCACCGGACAGACCCGCTTGACAAATTCCTGTTGGGAGAAATTAAGTCCCATGAATATCAATCTGCATTAACTTTACTGAAGTCCTACTGAAATATTCCCAACTTTATGAGGGTAGGAATTTATAAACAGGATCATATTACAGTATGTTCGTTATTTTGGGATTACACTGTCTTGGTAAAGCACAGATTCTAGTGCTGAAAATTGGTCAAGTCCCATGCGGGATTTGAATCTCCCACAAAAATAGGAGCTGCTGTAATGACACAGCTCTCATAGCTTGATATATAGGAAGATATATATTTTTGTCATTTAGAAATAGACATATATAGCCAACTTTTGGCCGAGGGGTAAAAAGTAATATGGAAAAAATCCCTTACCTCCACTCTGTTGTCTTGTCCAACAGCAAATGTATGCAACCTTTCTGTACCCAGCCACTTCTTGAACTCCTGTTTCCAGTTCTGCAACAGGTAAAACAGACATGATAATTTCCATATTACAAATCAGCAGTACAGTAAAGACATGAGAGGAATTCAATCACAGAAAGATACATAATCATTGGCATAACATGGAAAAACTCTTGGAGATTATCATTTTCTTACTTTTCATTCCATTCAGGAGAACACTGCCTACACACTCAATATAGCATGGCTCATTATTAAGCAAATTTCAGCGAAAGTTAGTAGATTGTATACCCTAGATTGCAGCCTTCTGTGGTATACATTCTGCAGTCAATAGACAAGTTATTTGGAAGATCTGTATCACATACATTAAAACTCAGGGGTTCATAGAAGTCACATTTTACTACTGTTAATAGGTAGTAAAATTCACTCAAAAACTCAATAGAGAAGCCAAGAATCACGGTAAACTTATGAAAAACTCAATTCCAGCAAAAATGCTAATGTTAAAGTATTACAATATTAAACATCAAGGGGATAAAATTGTAGAAAACCTGAATATTGATTGGATAAAAACTCAATTTAACAAGACAAGAACTGAATATTTTGACGTCTATGAACCCCTGAAACTGTCACGCCCTCTTAACTACCCCGTTACTCTGTCCAATCACCAGAGAGCACACTAGCTGGAGAACTCTGGTCCTGCGATAATAACCAATAACATTTATCAGGACATGCAGGGGGTGTTGTTTTTGCATGGACTGCTAGGAATAGGGAGATAATGTCTGCGTTACGAAGTCAATACAGGTGATCAAATATTTGTGGTGGCCTATACCAGCAAAGGCACCAATTTTATTATTCAATGTTTGCAGGGTATAGAATATAGCCACATTGTTTACCCAGATGGGATGGGGAGTTTGGAACATGCTAAACTGGGGGTGGAATGTAGAGTTTGGATCATGCTAAAGTTAGGATGGAATGGGGAGTTTGGAACATGCTGAAGTCGGTGTGGGATGAGGAGTTTGAAACATGCTAAAGTGTGGGATGGGAAGTTTGGGACATGCTAAAGTAGGGGTGGGATTGGGGAGTTCAGAACATACTAAAGTCGGGGTGGGATGGGGAGTTTGGAACATGCTAAAGTGGGGGTGGGATGGGGAGTTTGGAACATGCT
>JAVTVY010012232.1:0-55200 GCA_036873755.1 Hanleya hanleyi | reverse complement strand
AAACGTTTACACCGTTAAACCGCAGAGTAAACCTTTAAACCATCGAGTAAACCTTTAAACCGCGAAGTAACTTTTAACCCTATACCAACCCTGTTGGTTTCTTGCTCGTATCTCCGGAACGACAAAAAATTGGAGAGCTGAAACTCCGCGACTTTTTAGATTATCATATCGAGGTCATTTTGAGCCAATTTGCATGACCCCCCGAGCAGCGGGTCATGGGTAAATTAAAAATGGCGGCCATGTGGGGGTACCAGAAAAGTGATGTTTCCGTCATATTTCTTCAAAATTGTTGCTTTTCTGTACGGAAAACTGGGTAAAACTTAGTTTAGTTCATATCAGATTATTATTTACTAATTTATCATGCATTTTTGCGGAGAAAAAACCAAAAAAAAAATTCGAAGATTTTGACCGAAAAATCGTCCAAAAATGCTCTGTTGAAAATGACGTCACAGTGACGTCATAATGGCGGCCTTCTTCGATTATTTTACATTTGAGCTTGACCCAGAGATATAGTGTGGTAAGTTTCAGCCCTCTAGCCTTAGCGATAGCGAAAATATATAGGGGGTGGAACTTTCCGCCGCCCCAGGCTGCGGTACACCCCAAATCGTCCAGGCCAGATAGGGTTAAACCGCGGAGTAACATTTACCCTGCGGTTGCTAGCTTTATTTCGCGGTTCAAAGGTTCCGCCGTTAATCTAAAGAAATTCTGTGTTAACGTTATCTGGCCTGGGATGTTTAGGACCTGTCCAGGCCTAAGGGGGGGGGGGGGCGAATTCGGCCCCCTCCCCCCACCCTCACTAACTACTAACTATTGTTCTTATCCCTTGAAGTAAAGGGTCTCAAACTTACCACACTATACCTTTGCGTCAACCTGTACAAGAAACTGTAAAAAAATCCAAGATGGCCGCTTTGATGACGTCACAGTGACGTCATTTTACAAAAAAATACCTTTCTTGGTCGAATTTTTAACCAAATTTTGCGAAAATTGTATTCATGTAATTTTTCCAAAAAAATGCATGAAAAATTACCCGTGAATTTACCCGTGATCCTCTGCTCGAGATGTTACGCAAGTAGGCACAAAATGACCCCAATACACGCTTAAAGCTAAAGTGTTGAAACTTACTCGTAAAGTGATGAAATAACCCTTTCAGTGTGTCCACAGGGGCTGCACCTTAAGTGTCCCTGTGGACACACTTAAAGGGTTATTTCAACACTTTACGAAAAAAGTTTCAACACTTTAGTTTTAAGCGTGTATGATAAACTACAAATTCACGGAGTGTCAGCTCTCATTCTTTTGTCGTTACGGAGATTGCACAGAAAGTTTGGTGGTGGTGAATGTCCCTATCCCAGGCCTTGTAGGGTTAAAGAAGGAATTGTTTGCATAAAATAGTCCAAAATATATAGAAAAGCCCGAAAAACTCGGAAAAAGTCGATATCCCCCATAGGCCAACGCATAGAATACATACCCGGTGTGTTCTACATACATGTTTTTTTCTTAATCCAGAATATGTCATGAATAAACAATTAATTTGCGAGTGCCTTAGGGTCTTTGGCGATATTTGTGACTGATTATATCTTTAAACGGACATGTTTGTTATCCATGATGCTTACTTTCTCACAAATCGCGGTTATTCTTTGTTCCTCAGGATATTTGGTTCCACACAGTCCTCGTAGAACAATTTGGTTCTTTTTGTATTGTTACTTGGTATTTTGTTATGAGAATTTGGATCTGTATTTTGGTTCCACCTGCTGCGAAAATAGACAACAAAATTTCCCGGAGTGCGGAGAGCACAAGCGCCAAACTGGTTTAACGAAGAGCCAAATTCTGTTGAATTTATCTGAAGAACTAAGAAGTACCAAGATTCCATAGTATTGTGTATTAAAACAACGGATACAAATTCTGTCTGTATGTTGTATTCTTCATTGTAGTGAACAAGCTCTCACGAGACAAGCAAAGAATCGCGAAAGCACGAGGGGAAGCCCTTAGGTGTGATGCAGTCCTACCCGGCTATTTCTTAGCATAAATTTCAAGATTTTTTGTTAAAATTATCTTGTTTTTTTCATTTCATTTTCGTCCTCACTGATCTCCTGAGTAGGAGGAAGAGACGGAGAGAGGGAGGACTTAGGGCGTTATTCACCTACCTTCAACCGGTGACGTCAACAGGTCACTTTCGGTTGACCTTTGTGAGGTCACTCCCGGTTCCGGTCACGTGATCGGAAGTGACCATGCGCACAATAGCGGACATCATGCGCAGGGTTAAAGGTCATTTTATAACACATGAACGGAACCGGAAGTGACTTCACAAAGGTCAGACGGAAATGAACTGTTGGCACCACCTGTCGGAAATAGGTCAATAACGCCGTAACTCCCCTTTCTATACTACTCTCTGGTACACATGTTCACGTGTAAATTGGATGAAAAATCGGAAGTAGTAATCGAGGCGGACACTGGGCTCCGGGTTAGGACTTTCGTCTCCTGGAAACCAGTGTCCCAGGACATCCAAATCCAGACCTGAATGCCCGACGGACAATTAAATCCAGATCTTAGTGTCTTGGGACACTTACATCTAGACGCGAGTGCCCCCCGGACTCTGGATGCAGCGGGCCACCGTTTCCGTCACACCGGCAAGACATCATGATGTTCCAATAATATCAAATCCGCATCGCTGATCAGGATTCTTAATCCATATTATATTCGTTGTAGATTACAAGCGTCTAGTCCGTCATTCATAATCCAGCCGTCGTCCATTAGAGAATATCCGCGTCCATAATCCAAAGACCTATTCCATTTTCCATATAACAGTATTAGCACCAAATTCAAAAAGACAATCTTAGTATACATAAACATAGGCTTGTTTCCTGCAAGAGAGAAGCGGTCAACAGTTTTCAATGATGCCGGCAAGACATCATGATGTTCCAAAAATATCAAATCCGTATCGCTGATCAGTATTCTTAATCCATAATATTCGTTGTAAAGTCGTCATCTAAAGAATGATGTATCTCAGTCACGCTTTGATTGTGACTGTTCATATAAGTACCATGAGGATCTTGAAGTACATGGGTTCATACGGCCCCTAGCCCCGGGTTAAGCGGAATTAGACACAAGTTACGAAACGTAGCGCCATAGATCTTGCACGCTACGTTCGTATTTTGCTATCAGCATGCGATATGTATCGCCAAATTTGAGAAACTTTGAGTGGAGGCGCTTGGTGGAATAGCCCTGTTTTATAAGTAATCTAGAGAATGATGTATCTCAGTCAGGCTTTGATTGTGACTGTTCATTTGAACGCCATGAGGATCGCGACGCACATCGGTTCATAGTAAGAGTAATAATCATGCATCTACTGCTACAACAAAAACCATTATCAGAGCAACAATCACGTAGATCCACTACTGCGGACCGACAGATCATGTCAATCATGTATATTTTTCACATGGTTACATCATGTATTACTGGTATCGCGGAAAAACGCCGCGGTCGTACCACATACGTTCCTTGCATCATCCGGTGGTTTGGTTGAGAAAGGGTAAAGTCGACACGCCCATTGACTGCAAAAACTGATGAACTATGACGCCACCCGATGCAATTGTATCCCAGTTTCACAAAGAAGCCTTATGGCCTTCAACACAGGTAAGACGAAAAACGTCAGACGAATATGGTAACTCTGGTCATACCGATCATCTCTTCCAGGGTCGCTCCATCATGTATCATGGTCGGCGAAGTATTTGACCATATAAATTATATGGTCGGTCACGTCTGTACCAAAGGTCAAAGCGACAATATCCTTCCAGCAGTGGATTATGTCATACCAGTTTGTTTGCATAAATTACAAATATAAAAATTATAACGGTCAACGGTTGATAATTTTACTGTAAGCCCCGAGTCGACGACTTATTAAACTGGACAGTCCTTAGCGTAAAAATGGTAGACTCTGGATTAGGTAAATGGTCATGTTACCAATATGTTACTACATTTAACTACAGCAACTACAGATCATGTCGAGAATAACTTTTTTAAAATAGGATCTCCCTCTAAGGTTTGGGAGTTTTATCATTAATCTTTCTTATTATTATTTCTTATCAAATTGATGGACTTCTCTGAGCATATTTACGTCAAAAACAAAATAAAACACTACACCTATAAGTAGATCGGCTGTCCTGACCGTAACGAACAGCTTTATTGGATGGCCAAGGCACGCTTTGAGGTGTACTATATTTTCCCAGCATTTCCACGGTTGGCTTAGAGCGAAGATTACTGCTGGAGAATAAATGGAGGTTTAAGAACAGTGTTGACACCTCTACGAGCCAAAAATGCCACATATTAATTTTCCAAATAGCACGAGCAACGGCGTGTCGTAGTTTGTAAAGCTATACTCAACTTTTTTGACAAATTGTAGACTAAAGCCTGACTCTAACGGTCGAGACACAACAGTATTGAGTGACGACTTTTCGCACAATCACGACTCATAAATGGTTTGTGCTAAATGCATTACCGCAAAACAAATGGATAAATTCTTTGTCCCTACCCATGGTTCGAATAAATTAGTTTTATGTCCACATATTTCCTCGCATAGTTTTAGATACAATTCGAAGGAAATGCTAGAGAGAGCGACGTGGCATAAAATCATGTAACCCAATCGCGGGAAGTTGGGGGAAATTGCTGAAACAGAGTATCCCACCGAAACTGAACATTTCTCTATTCGTGATACTTGAAAATATACTGAGAACTTACAGATAGTCAACAATAATTCAACGAAGACGAAGACACTAGCTTGAATTTAAACCAAAAAATAAATCGGTTATTCCATGATGGCACAGACCCCGTCCCAGTTTCAGGAACGTCTCGCCTCTGTTTTAATAAAAAGTCAAAGAAAATCAGTTCAATAGATCATTCAGTTATCATATTAAAAATAGCTCCATGTTCAATAAACTTCTGGTCAATGAGCATGTGTATCTGTTGTGCGGATTAGGAAAGAATATTTCAGTGTAATCCTTTAACAGATGTACTAACAGCACTGGAGCAACAGTTGCAATTTGAAGAACCTGAATGTTGTCCTTCAACGGATATCGTGTCCACAACGAATATGGACGCGGAAATTCTTTAATGGACGACGGTTGAATATTGAATGACGGACTAGATGCTTGTATTATGGACAAATATACAGACAGACGACGCCACCGACGACAATACCCGTCTGACAAAATCGGCTGAGGAATAATAATTCAACCTATCATGTACGTTGCAGTTATGTCTTTTTGCTAACTGGCTCTTGGTATGCAGTCAGGATTTGATGGTGTGTTCATGTGCACACCATGGAGATCCTGTATCCAGTAATGTTCATATATTCCCTATAGTTCCGTCCGGATTGAGCGGATTAAGGTACAATATTTACCACCAGAATCGAGAAACTCGGAATGAGGGGAGTGGGGGTTCGATATAATATGTACCCTCCCCCCACCACACACACACACACGCCCGCTCTTTTAGTAGTTTTAAGTTATTTGATTAAAATTTCAGATTATAGTATTTAACCGACAAAAAAACACAAACTGAGAGACATTAATTCGCTTATTCTATTTCTAGGTTGAACAGTTATTGGATGTCTACATTACCTCATGGTATGCAGCTGGATATACAGTTGAACGCGTGGCCATGTTCTAAAAACCGATTGTAAAACGTTCCTTTCGGTCGCTTGAGGTGAAGAAATTCGCATAGAATTGGAAGTCTCGGGAACACACCATGAAATTAAATTACTTCAGAGGATGAATTAATTAGTCTGAAGCGAACACGGTATTAAATTTCGAGCGCGAGTGTGACACATGTCGTTTGACAAGTGGTGTCTCAGCTACGGGCATATGAATTATTTCTGTCCGCCTGGTGTGGTCGCCAGTCATCGTCGCCTCGGATCTGCACTATATTGCGTCCTGAGAAACAGACATTTCTATTCCCTTTAGAAGAGGCAAGCTGACAAACGGAACAATATTTAATCAGCATCGATGGTTATTGTCAACCTTCGAATAATATTCAGAAGTGGCGTGGATTAGATGTGAGATACTGCATGGCGAGAAAGCAAGTTGGCACAAATTGTAAAACAGAGAATAAATCTTAAACTAAAGTTTTCGATTCACGAATATACACGCTCTGAGCATTTACGCTGAAATAATATTACGGCACATCAATCGATGATGTTACCTTATATACGAAAAGAAATTACCCTCCCCACCCCGCCCCCCTTCACCGCCAAGGTGTTCGCCATAACTGATGAAAGAAATTACAAACGCGGAAGCATGAACCTTCGATCGGCAAATCAAATACTATAAGGATCCCAAATTGATGTCGAATGTACTAGCAACCATGTAAATGATGACACATAAAAATATCAAATCACAAATTATCAATTTTAACATTGAACGCGTCGCATGTTTTAGTTATATAGTCTCAGTGACGTCGTCGTTTGTATTCGAATCTGCCAGTTGCGTCTTGACGAATGACACGATCTATTCAGGAGTCACATGACCTCGTAAATTCCAATATGGAGTCCATGTCCCTTCGATGGATATCTGCCACCGGAGATCTCCGAGAAGTTGCGAACGAGTCATTTCGGCCTAATCCGAGGTGTATATCCAACATGGCGGCCATATGGGTTAATTCGAAAGTTTTTGTCCATCCCTCTCATGCTTTGTTTTACAAAACGCTAGAAACTAATGAATTTTGCTTGGAATAATCATTCTGTATCATCTTTATCTGTTTTCGAGAACACAAATCGAGAGAAAAAAGATCAGCAGTGCACACTCTGAAGATGAGCAAGCGCATGACATGATTATCCTAATTTTCCTTTTGTGGTTTATACGCTAGCTACAATTAAAAGATTTTAGCGTCAAGAACACGTGATCATGAGACTGAGCGCGGCGTTGTACTTTGCATGAATTTTATGACCTATGCTTATCTTGGTTCGTTTAAACGACTTGGATTGAAGAAAGAGCCAAGCGAACAACGACGATGAACTAAACCCGTTAATTATAAAATATTTTGGTAGCTGACGATAGGGATTGATGCTGGCATTATTTCATTCACCTCTGTAATTCAAAGCTATAAAAGCAAAAAATCATTTATCAGTTTATTTTTTTGCGGTATTTATTTTTCTCATGTCACTCATTGTCTATTATGACCGCCGGACATACGACCCGCGATCACTCTTTGTATATCGCCCACAAACGGTTTAAGTATATAGACATAAGTTCTCTCGCCCTTGTCTCACCGACTAACAAAACCACACCAGTGTCATACCACGAGGGAAATTAATTCAATGGCGTTCTGTGTCATTGTGACGGTGACCGTACCCCCTGCTGTTCAGCCAATCGCTCTAAAGCAACAAGCCTATAATTTGTTCAAATTAAACCAATTTAATAGAAAGAAATAGCCAAGATGAAAGCGATAAGGCTACTGCAAAGGAAGATTGGCTTGTGTGTTTAATTTTCTCTAATGACACGTTAGGAAAGAACGTTGTTACACTTTTCCGTCTAGGTTTACTAAGGCGTATTGTATCCAGTAAGCCAGTGAGAAGTCCACTCCAGGGGCCGCTTACATGTTCAAAAGTGCGTTTCAAGCCTTCTAAAGATAAAATATATCCTTCCTCTCCACAAAAGGTTTCACAAGAAGATCTATTTGACGGGTCCATGCATACAGATTTTAATAACAGTATTGCTATTAACTGATAAAAATTCAATAATAAAAGCGATCTACCTGAGCTGGTCGGGATAACTATTCTGTCCTTCAAACTTTGAAATCACTGGTAATCGCCCCGGACAGTATTCAAGGATTGTCACTTTACTCTCCATTCAACTCGTATGAAAGGAATTGTTCTGGCTTATAGTTATTTTGCTGCCAAAAACCAGTGTCAGTTTCATACGAACAGAAACGTAGAGCCGATATAAATGACAACTTGATAGCTCAATGCGTATCACTGGTTTCCTAAATATATATCCGAGCGCTCTCGACTGTTGGGAGATAATTATAGTGTATAGCAAAGCCAGACACCAGGGGGCGTGGTGATAAACGGAGTTGAAAATTCAAACAAGGTGTCTAAGCGCCCATGCTCTGCTCAATGTAGACAATGAAGAAGGCGACGTGATCGGCCCTGTGAACCGGGAGTGCTAAATAACATATCAAGAGAATTGGCTTGGCAAAGACGGTTTTAGCCGGATCACTGATTTACAGAAAATCTGTAGACCGAAGAGAACCCCCTGCTCAAAGACAGTGGTAATATGGCGATTTGTAAATTGGGGGTATATCAGTTTTCTCATTGTTCGCTGCTCTATCGGACACTCTGCTCGTCTCCCACGGTTCTAGCATTTCGGCTGGAAAGAAATAATTCAAATGAAAAGACAATTTGGCATAAGAGCAAAGCAGCTTTGAAAAACACGAAGGCTACAATTCTTCGAGAATTAAACCGATTCTGCCACTCCATGTACGGTCTATGAAAAAAGATAACTACTCAACATTGCCATTCTTGCCGGAAAATTGTAAACATTACTAGAAGTTTCGTAAGCACAAACTATAACTTTAATACTTTCCAAAGAGTTGTCAAGGGAAACGAAATCCCTGCTGATTATGGGAGAGAAACCATGCACAGTGTGGTTGTATATGGTGAATTACATCGGAGTACCTTTTCTCGATGAATGACAAGAGATGCACCCATGCAAAATAAACCGACAGAAGACTCCACTCAACAATCCCGTCTACGAGTTACCTTCCTTAATCGAAATAGGTTATCTCCCTTCGCCGTAAAAAAAACGTGTATTGATATGATCCTCCTACATTTCAAATTAATTCATCTAGACTATGAAAAAGCATCACATATAACACTACTACTCTGTGCATAACAATTCCGGTCCATGTTGCTCGGTAGGACTCTCGGTATCGGGACGCGAAATTTCTTCGATGGACAACGGGTCAGGAGTGGGGGGGTATGGCGGCAGTCAGTTTGGTTGGTGGAGGAAGCCGGAGTACCCGGAGAGAACCATCGCCCGTCGGCAAGTAACTGACAAACTTTTTCACATATGGACCAGCTGGGCTCGAACCCGTGCCGGTGTGGAGGCTAAGAATGTCCGGTGGCTAAGGGTGTCCGGCTCCTATTTCCCAATCCGACATGTTTCTTCACATTGGGGACAAGTGTCCGTCCTTGGCTGCAATAGAAAACGATATGAAAAGGCACTAATCACCAGGATCACCGGTTCAGCGGTGTGAGGCCAGCGGTCACCAGCGAAGCGCCTTAGACCACTCGGCCACCGGGGGTCCCCCGGAAAACGAGTGAATGTTGAATGGCGGAGTATAGTCGCTTGTATCTCGGTACCCGGTATTTATTCTGTGTATGCATTTCAGGCTTGTGAAGCAGGCGTATTCTTGATCAAAACGCAGTCTCGAAAATCAGGGCCATCTGGCCATGTCCTCCCTACTGGAGTGGCCATTTTCAGCGGAGGCGACCCCTAAGGTTGGAAGAATACAACGATAATATGGTTTTGTCTGCAAGAAATAGTTCTACAATGAATTCTCAAAAGTATATTGAAAAAAAGTATGCTAGGCAAATGAATGAGTTATTCCATCGGTATTTAAACTAAATGTTTGATCTATGGTCTCAGCATGTTGGATGTATTATATGTCAAAGCACTGGTCCCGATCGGTACTGATAGAGTGAACCCGTAATTATAACATGTATAATATCTCAAACACATACAATTATTAATAAAAAAGACCTCAAGCATTATAACTTCTTATATATTAAATTGTCGACGTTCCGTTATACATATCGCTGGTAGACTGCATGAGTTATTTGTCGACCTAACATCGAAGATGGCTGGTGAATACATGGAGTATTCTAGTGTTTTACCACGAACGCGCGACTCTCGTTGACGTAGTGGCTCATTGGCTATATTCCTCTCCGCCACATGGAACTAATTAAGATCTGCGTTGTCTAGAAAGACAGCCAATAAAGGAACTGTAATCCACGTTTCTTTTGAGTAAAATGATATTGAATTGAGGAACAATTCTTGAAATAAAATCACTCTCAGATTCTTTATACATCGTGTCATGTGTTCTCGGCCAGATGTCGCTCCACGGCAGGTGTGAAATTTCGGATCGTGTTACCGAAGCGGACCATATTAGCCTGTCTTCTGTTGAATAGGGGAGAGCGAGTTTGTAGTAATTAGTAGAGTAATTGTGCTAGGGCTGGTTGTTAACCGATCCTAAACCGACAATCACAGCCCTAATTCACTTACATCAACCCGTTATGCGGATACATTACAACCCCCGGGCACTGTTCGTCTAAACAATGTCTGATAGATCCCAAGTCTGTCTATAACACACAGGGGAGACGAAAATGACAATGTTGTACATTTGATATTAATTATAAGAATATTCGACCGTCACGCCTTGCAGAACGAGCATCTGTTTTGTGCTTCTCAGTTCGAACATCCGGGTGTTTGTAACTAGTGGCGCTACCTACCGCGGGGTACTGTCACATCATATACTATAACACAGTATACGCAAAACAACCATTGAGTTTCCATTCGCAGTACAAAGCTTTATCTATCTATCTATCTAGCTATCTATCTAATCCAGTCGAAAATTATATTTCAGTTGCGCTCATCAACCCTGTGGAAATGTTATTTTTAAAAAGCTAAAGAAGTTGTAAGATTACAATAAAAATGAATCAACACGAACGATATAATTGTCTGATCATTCTTAGTCAACAGACAAAGTATCAACTGCGTCGTGTGGAATTTCAAATTAATTATCTGTAGCTTATATATGCTAACAGATAGCCTAAGAACCATATGCCCGCGGTCTGTTTTCAGGTCTGCATCACTTTTAAATGCAGTTATACGAACGGCTACATGAATTCTCATTTCCTGTTAAATGACGTATAGTTTATGAGTTTCCGGTATTGACAGAGCTATAAACACGTTCCTCCCTTGACGTCTTCTTCCTTTCGCATCCACTGACCAGCGTCCACTCTGTTGAAATAGACCGACCTGTGTTGTTTTATGAATAACTGGTAAGGTCGTTCGGTTGGATGTACGTGATTAATTAGGGTTCACCAATGAAATTATTAGCACCCCTTGGAACTCCGACGATATAGGAATGTTTCGATAATGTTTTGGTCAACTCACAAAGGACATGATGAATTCCTTTAATCATAAATAACTCTGACGTTAAACAAAAAGCTTATTATTGTTTCAATCTCACCTCAAACAATAGCCAAATTGGCACTATTGGTTATGTTATTTAGAAATAAATCTACGAGTTCTCTATGCTAAAATGACCATTTGACCTCAATTTTTTTACCAGACACAACACGTCCCCTAATGCATCGACTTACATGTTCAAAGTTTTCGAGATTTTCAATGATTTCCTGATTATTGGTTCACAGCGACCTTGACCTTTTGACCTCAATAGGTTTCTTTGTTTTATCTAAGATTTTCGTATTGCTGAAGGTTGATGACAATCCACATCCCTGGACTGGAGTTATAGAACAATGTTAAAAAGAAAAATGCTGGGGGTCACAGTCATGGTGATATTTGACCTTTTGACCCCAACTTGATACTTGTCTCACACTAACAAATCAATTCACCAAAAAATCGATTTTTAATGATTTCCTCAGTATTGTGTCACAGTGGCCTTGACTTTGGATCGTTTGACCGCAATTTTGATACCGGACATATCGTCTCTCACTAACTTTTTCATTCACCATTTTTTTAAATTTTATTTTATTATTATTGTTTAAATTCATAGCGTCATTTCCATGATGATGGGGCCAGTTCATCACTCCAAAAGGGCGATGAGTTATAAGTTATCAGCGTCCTTTTAACAGGAAAGGACTAATTCTCGTCACCCAACGAAAAGTTTCAGGCTGTTTGACGCGATATTTGTTTGAACGACACATTTTTCATAATTCATTATTTACTAAAGAAGCAAAACTCTAGTGGCATATACTCTCGCTACATTTCTGGCTGAATCAGAAAATTAATATATCATTTTGTTGTGAAATTATACGCTGCACGCAATGATATCGCAAAGGTCAGACAAATGAATTCCACCTGTCCGGTGCCCACAAGATGGCGACATGCTGGGACTATTTAGTTCTTAATCAAAACTCGCTGATCCTTGTTGACTCATATCTACCACGCCTCTAATATTTTTGGGCCTTTTTACTTTAAAGCTGGAAGTCGGAATCTCAGTGAAGAGTCGAAGAGGCTGAGGAACGGAAGACGAATGGTTATAGACTGTTGAAGCGAAGACGTGTTTAATGAAATATGTCATAAGATTCTAAGATATGATACTAAAGTTGTGTTAACAGCAGTAACGGATCGACAGAAGTACAAATGTATAGCTTTCTGGAATGACAATTATCATTTGGGAGCAGCAGACGACAGGTTTCGGGTCAGCTGCAATGGCAGAGATACATCCGCCGATACCAGTCCAGTTTTGATTTGGCGCGGCTTTATGCCACGTGCATGCAACTCATGCGTGGAAATTCGGAAATAAACTTGGGAATTTGATCGCCGATATGGAATATACATCAAGCCTTCTGAAAGAGTTAGGGATATATGTTTGGAGTGCCGTGTGGAAACATCGGTGTCAATTGAACAAGTCAATGAATGGAGTGAAAGAGAAACACGTGGTAACCAAACCTCTGATACATATGGACAAGTGTAAATGTCGCCTCCGGCAATAGTTGCACGGTCAGTGTTACCTCGGATGTGAGAACGTGTTATTTTTAAACAACAAATCTTATACAGTAATTGAAATCACAGAGGATGTTCTCTGAACAGAGATTGAAATCATCTTCTCAAGGTTCATGCGTTGAAACAGGCCAAAGAAATGGAAATGGTACACGATAGCTCATGCAGCCCACAATTGAGAGTCCTATGGGTTGAAAATACGGTTATTTCGTTGAAAACGCATCAAGTGGGATGAAATGTCGAAAAAGTACGACCCGCAACCCACCGTTCAGATCCGCCACCCCACGTCGAATATTCGTGAATGCCGAGCGGAAATCTATACGAAGGTGCTGATTGACTATCTTCCACCGGAGATCCCCGAGACGGTGCGAATGCTTGGGTTGAAGGGAGCATAGCACTGTATCGTACTAAAAACGAAGGATTTTCCCAATGATGTTGGGGTGACATAGTGGAATTCCCCCAGAACATATATGTAAAATTGAAAATGCCATTTTTGTAGATTGCATTGATATAAATTCAGCCTAAAGGTTGACAGAAAATCAGAATTAATGAATTTTTTTAATTAAGTTTAGTGAAGAATAGCTGATGAGGTCATGCATAGGGGGACGAGGCTGTTATTTCGGCGCCATTTTCATAGTTGAAATAAAAAAATACAGAAAAATAGGTGGCGATGGTACCACGATTTTCATTTTTTTTGGAAGCTGGTGGAGACACTTGACAAAGTCGTGGTAAATATAAACATCTCATATGTGTAGTGGATACTTCAGTCGTCAAGAGAAGTTGATGTATTTGTCGAAAAGCAGATCACATTTGGATGTTCTTGTTGTTGTTGTTGTTGTGGAAATGACAGGTCACTTACACAATTTTATTTCCGAACGTTCTGTCTTGGCATGCAAATGTTCCTGAGATAGATATAATTATTTTAATATCAGAGCGAGACACCAAACGTAGGGCTAAATACAGCAAGCCTCTAAGACCTTATAGTAGATAGCACTCGGAGGAATTGAGAAAAAATATCACGAAAGCCGAGGAGGGAAATGTCCGATTCAGACTTGCAATTTCCGAATTGCGAGTTCCGAATTCCAACTTTCGATATCCAACTTCCGATTTCCAACTTCCGACTTCCAACTTTCGATATCCGACTTCCAACTTCAAATTTTATTTCATCCAATCACATAGCGGAATAGAATACAAAAAAACGGAATGGACCTTCGGTGGTCTACGTTCGAAAACGCACCATACTTGGTGTATTTTACTTTTGGAATTGAGTTTTTCTCCGGGGGTGGGAAGTAGGAGTTGGGGTCCAGTAGACAAGTGCTTCATATTAAAGCTGATTGGTCTTTAAGACATGATCATGGGATTCAAATAACTCGACTGGGGCGATATTGGGCGCAGCCTGTTGGAGGGTGGGAGACGGGGGGTAAATTTGTTGGCCAGTGAATTTTCTTTCTCATTTTCTGGTAAACATGTAGAAGTAGAAGAACATATTTGTTGGAAGCTGCAATCGCTAGCACTGCTTAGTAATTCGATTAAATTTGGAAGTAGGAAGTTGGAAATCGGAAATTGGAAGTCGGAATTTGGAGTAAGAAATGTCCCTCCTCGGCTTTCGTAATATACACAATATGTATATAATATAATATAATATATGTGTTGTAATTCGTAATATACACTACATTGTACAAGTGCAAGCAATATATAAGTAACAGTTTCTCCGATATGGTAACGGCAAGTAGAACGTTTACAGATTAAATTGCATTCCAGTTTGACGAAAAACGATTCAGAAAGGACCTGACGTAGCCTATTGCCCGAAGACCTTGCAGGTTAGCACTTCAAAGACGAATTAATGGAATATGATATCACAAACCCACATTACGAACTGATCAATTAAATCGCAAAGACGGACATCTGAACCACGTGCGTGCTTGTCGGTAGTTATGCACAAATAGGCGCTAATTAAGCGAATTAATTGAATATTTAAATAATGGCTAAGAATTTCCCCCGACAAAGTGATACGTGTATCAAGAAATTAGACCAATTAAATCACCGGGGTATAACACCTTTCTCTCCGGGACCGACTCGCCTATGACATAACTGTTCTGATTGGAGCTGACAAAACATGTTCTCGATTTATCACGCTGTCCCACGAGATGTGAAATCCTGTCGATCACGTCAATTTGAATGCCCATTAATTTGTCCTGATGTTAGCACTCGGTATTAACTGGGAACAAGCAGAGCTAACAGACAATGCTCAGGCAACGGTCCCCACACCATTATTGCATTTAATCTTTAGGCACCGAGGGCGTTTACACGGCTGTTAAATGCTCAAGCCTTGCTCAGCCTTGCTCAGCCTGGCGCTCTTCAACAAACCCGATATCGAGCGCTATTGTCCCAGAACAATTGACGAAGATCGCGTGCAGAGAAATCGTCACTGATGAAAATGGGTCCTTATCAGGAAAAATGGTAAAATTAGCAAAAAGTAATTAAGCTTCCACCGTATCAAATTGTAATCAGAGAAGACAGAGATGGGCTCAAAAAGCAGACATTTGCAAATCCGATCGCCAAAAGCTTATAAAACTTTGGAATGAGTTTTGGTTTTTGTTTGGTGAAGCATACGACCATTATCGTAAAGGGGTATCGCTATATACTTTCCATTTGGAGGAAAGCACCTGATTTATGCGATAAATACCTGCATTTATAAGCAGATTATAAAGACTATCCAGATCAATTGAAACCAATTTATGGATCTATTATATAAATATCTTCATAAGAAACAAATTTAACCCCATATGGCCTCGGATGCACCCCCCCCCCCCCCCCCAACCAACCAAACTTTTCACCGCAGCTCAGGGACGAGGAGAATAACAGATCTGAAAGTTTCTGACTTTTACACGAATCGTATTATCGTCATTTGGGACCATTGCATATTCCTGCGGAAAAAGGATAATGGCAAAAGTCAAAACGATAGCAACGAGATGTCATCAGAAAGTCGTGTTTTCGGTCTTTTCTGTCAATTTCTTCGAAATTTCTTTGCCTAAAATGGTATAAAAGTAATTTAATTTTCCTAAATCAATTATTCTATATCACATTAATTAGGAATCGATCCAAAAACTGCTTTTGAGAAGAAGCCATCTTGAATTAATTTTTATATTTTCGTGTAGAGCTTGACCCAAATTTATAGAAAAGTATCAGCCCTCTACGCCGATGGGTAAAGACAATAAATATGGGGACCGAACTACCCGTAATAGTCGGGCGGACAAGCACCTCAAAAACGCTTTTAAAAACTTTCGATGGCATTTTTTGTTAAAAATGCGTACCCATGCTAAATAGGTTCTTTGTGTGGTAGGGATCACAGTGTAGGAGGTGATACCACCCTGATTTTGGGAAACTAAGGTCATTTGGAAGTCAAATAATGTCAAAATTGAGTAAAAATCGGTTATAACTTAACATCCACACTGTACTGTTACTAATGATTATCCAAGCTGAATTAGTTGTAAGTAGTATAAAGTGTATTAAAGGTAGTCAAAGATAACACGTTAATTATTAGAATTAAAGTCATTTTAGGGTCACTTTTGAGACAAACGATGTCAACAATGGGCTAAAATCGATTAGAAATTAATATTCACAGTACTAATTTTTACGAATGAGTATCCAATCTGAAGTAGTTGTATGCAGTGTGATGTTTCAACGTAGTCACAGATTTTAGGGTAACTTTTGGGTACATAGGTTAAAAATGGATACAAATCGATTATGAATTAATATCCACATTCCGAATTATTACGAGTGAGTATACAGGCTGAAATAGTTGCATGTAGCGATTATGATGTAACCATTATGTTGTCTGTCGAGGAATATTCAAATAGACTCAAAATTGTCCTAATATGACAGCTATAGTGTGAAACATCTCAGTTCTAGTAAATACCTGCTTCGTGCCAAAAATAACCCCTTTGAATTTGGCGAATAACATTTACCAGTTTGCGCAAGAGTTTCGGAAGACTCAATATTTCAGCCATCTTGAATTCTCAATTATTATTCTAGCTGATAATTGTACGAATAGAGCAAAATTAAGCCCATAACTAGTCGAATCGATTTCTTTTGCGAAGAGGCTTCGCTTTGAGAAATTGTTACTTTCAGCTCCATATAATCACAATACCTTGAATTATACGAGCAAAATGAAAATATGAGTCTCAGATAAACCCGCATGGGCACCATTTTGAATTTAACAATTGTATTCTCAGCTGAAGATAATGCTAACAGAATAATAATGGGCATAATTTAATAAGCTATGGCGTTATTCTGCTCAATTCAAGTTTGTACCGGTACCTAAAATAAAAATATTTTAACAGTAAGATGAACACATCTTTCCGGATGACTCCTTATGGTCGCCATTTTGAATTTAATTATCATTTTTGATCTGAAGACTAAGCAAATAGATTCAAAATGAGCACAAGGTATTTGGCTATGACGTGAGATCTTTCAGCTTCGATAAATTTGCACAATCAACTGAGAATAACGCCTGATCTATACGAGGAACTTGGAAAAGCAGGAGTTTCAGATAACCCCACACGGCTGCCATATTGAATTTGACCATCGTATATTGAACTTGGGGATATGCAAATAGATTCAAAATGAGCGTACGTTATTAGGCTATGCGTAGAGATCCCTCTGTTTTGATAAATTTGCACAATGAGTGAAGAATAGTGTCTTAAACTCTACGAGGATCATGAAAAAGTATGATTTTGGCCGCCATTTGGAATTAGACCATCAAATCTCAATCTTTGGCATATGTGAATAGATTCAGAATGGGCATAAGATGGCATCGTATCTAGGCATGGAGATCCCTTGGTTTTGATAAATTTGCCCAGTGGGCTAAGAATAACATCCTGATCTACACGAGCAACATGAAAAAGTGTGATTTCCAGATTACCCCACATGTCCGCCATTTTGATTTAACCCTATCTGGCCTGGGCTTTTTGGGACCTGTCCAGGCCTGGGGGGGCCCAAATGGCCCCCCCCCCCTAATTATTTTTCTTACCCCTTGAGCTAGGGGGCTGAAACTTATCACACTATACCCTTGTGTCAAGCTCTACCAGAAAACGTGAAAAAATCCAAGATGGCCGCTTTGATGACGTCGCAGTGACGTCATTTTCAAAAACGGCATTTTTGGGTCGATTTTTCGGTCAGATTTTCCGAATTTTTTATTTTTGCAATTTCTCTGCAAAAATTTCATGATAAATTAGTAAATATTAATGTGATGTGAATTAAAGTAGTCTTTGCCCACTTTTCATCGCGGAAAAGCAGAAATTTTGAAGAAATATGACAAAAACATCACTTTTCTGCTATCCCGTGTGGTCGCCATCTTGGATTTTCCCATGATCCTCTGCTCGGGGGGTTATGCAAATAGGCTCAAAATGACCCCAATATGATAAACTATAAAGTCACGGAGTTTCACCTTTCCATTTTTTGTCGTTCCGGATATAGCGCAGAAACTTTGGTAGGGGGGGCCATAATGGCCCCCCCAGGCCAGGTAGGGTTAAACCATTATATTTTAAGCAGATTCAAAATAGGCGTAAGGTAGTAGGCTTTCATGTGAGATCCTTGGTGTTAAATAATTTGTACAATGAGCTAAGAAAAATGCCTGTTATATGAATAACCTGAAAAAGGGCGATTTATGTAACCCACATCATGAGCGCCATTTTGAATTAACGCATGATGGTTAACCACTACAATTATAGAAATGAGCTCAAAATCAGTCAAATATAGTATTCCAAACTTCGGAAAGTCTTCATTCTCGATTTTCAATCATTCTGGTGATACCGCGAAATGTTCAAAAGGGCACTAAAATTCCGAACCCTCTATCACCTAGATCAGAAAGAGTTAATTCAACTACTTCAAACTCAGGAAAGAAAGCTTGGCGCCAACAATAATCTTGATCGGGAAGGTTCAATCTATGAGAAAATGCATGTTGCCAAAATTCACAAACACAAAATAATCGAACTACTTATCATTGGATACCATTTCTTTTACAAAGAATATGAAATGATTATGTCTCCCTCAACTATGTTGGGGGGAGACATCTAGTGTTTGTGCTGTCTGTCTGTCCGTCTGTCTGTCTGTCTGGATGGATGTCTGTCTCTCTGGATGGATGTCTGTCCGTCCCCTTGCCTTGTCTGCAAGATATCTTGAGAACTACTGGATGGAATTTCACCAAACTTGGATGGAAGCTTCATTGGGATAGCCCACTCATTTGATTAGGTTTTGGTTTATGTGCGTGCATTCATCCGTGTCCGGTGTCCGTCCGTCCGTCCATCTACTTGTACATGTATATGCAGGCCTTGTCTGCAAGATATCTTGAGAACTACTGAACGGAATTTCACCCCACTTGGATGGAAGCTTCAGTGGGATAGCCCCCTCATTTGATTAGGTTTTGTTGTGTGTGCGTGCATTCATCCATGTCTGGTGTCCGTCGGTCCGTCCATCTACTTGTACATGTATATACAGGGCTTGTCTGCAAGATATCTGGAGAACTACTGGACGGAATTTCACCAAACTTGGACGGAAGCTTCATTGGGATAGCCCCCGCATTTGATTAGGGTTTGGTGTATGTGGGTGCATTCATCCGTGTCCAGTGTCCGTCCATCCGTTCATCTACTTGTACATGTATATACAGGCCTTGTCTGCAAGATATCTTGAGAACTACTGGACGGAATTTCACCCCACTTGGATGGAAGCTTCAGTGGGATAGCCCCCTCATTTGATTAGGTGTTGGTGTGTGTGCGTGCATTCATCCATGTCCGGTGTCCGTCCGTCCATCCATCTACTTGTACATGTATATACAAGGCTTATCTGCAAGATATCTGGAGAACTACGGAGGGAATTTCACCAAACTTGGATGAAAGCTTCATTGGGATAGCCCCCTCATTTGACTAGGTTTTGGTGTGTGTGTATGCGTTCATCCATGTCCGGTGTCCGTCCGCCCGTCCATCTACTTGTACAATGCCTTGTCTGCAAGATATCTTGAGAACTACTGGATGGAATTTCACCACACTTGGATGGAAACTTCAGTGGGATAGCCCCCCTCATTTGATTATGTTTTGGTTTTTGCGTGCAGACATCTAGTGTTTGTGCTGTCTGTCTGTCTGTCTGGATGGATGGATGTCTGTCTCTCTGGATGGATGTCTGTCCGTCCCCTTGCCTTGTCTGCAAGATATCTTGAGAACTACTGGATGGAATTTCACCAAACTTGGATGGAAGCTTCATTGGGATAGCCCCCTCATTTGATTAGGTTTTGGTTTATGTGCGTGCATTCATCCGTGTCCGGTGTCCGTCCGTCCATCCATCTACTTGTACATGTATATGCAGGCCTTGTCTGCAAGATATCTTGAGAACTACTGGACGGAATTTCACCACACTTGGATGGAAACTTCAGTGGGATAGCCCCCCTCATTTGATTATGTTTTGGTGTGTGCGTGCATTCATCCATGTCTGGTGTCCGTCCGTCCATCTACTTGTACATGTATATACAGGGCTTGTCTGCAAGATATCTGGAGAGTACCAGGGATTCATTGACGTCCGTTTTTACTACCGTTAAACGGTAGAAAAAAAATGTCAAAAACTGAATATAGACAGCAAAAAACTCAAAAGTGTACGTTTTGGACAAGAAATACTCAATGTTTTTGACGAAAACTCAATACTCGAAATGGTGCAAATTATTTCAGTGATGTGAAAATCATCGCCGATCCTTCGACAATTTGCGAGTTATGCGAAACGTACACAAACGGAAGTGGCGGTTTTCACATGTTTTGCTGACGTAATGCGCTAACTAATCCTCGGAGACCTTTGCTCGATTATTTTTTGGGAGCCTCGAATACTCTCTGTAATGGTTCCCGACTGGCGCCGAAGGTATGAGTGTATTCTCCTTCGCTCGGCTGCTGATGCACAGCTACCTACGTTAAACCCAACAGACGAAAACAGTCTATATGAAGGAATTGAATGCTAGCTGGCGGTCTGCAGACGAAAAGTACACGAGGGTGAAAACGAAACCTGGGACATTTTGGATATCATTTAGCAGATGAATTTGATTCGGATTCGTTCATAATTAGAATGACAAACAATTTTCCCTAAGACAGAACACCGGGCAAAGTAGAATCAAGCGGTAGGAAATTTATGAAAATAAAATTGGATCGTTTCTGCAGAGACATTGCGTGTATGATACCCGTCATGAACAACAACAACGCGGTCTAGCACTTTACGTTGAGAACATGCATTTCTTCAGAAGTCGGTTTATTTAAGGTCTAGATTTTAACTTTAACGGCATTGCATTTCTTGTTTATGTCCGTGACTCTTGAATTTTTGTTGGTAATTTTTATCTTTCACTGTAAAAACCATCATGGTATAAAATGAGAAAATGTGGTACAAAAATATCTGGAATTTCCTTATTTTTTTTAATGTTTTTGCGTATCTCATATAAATCCATAGCCTAGTCTTTATATAAAGGTTCATTAATAGCAATTGTTGATTTACTGCTTGTCAGGGAATGCAGCAGGTGGCCAGATTTTTATTTATTTATTTTTTTTTTTTTATGATTATTATTTTTTTTTGCAATGCGGAAAATTTCAATATTTGTGTCATATGCAATACAAAGATACAAATGAAATAAAATTAAGAGTATATACTTACCACTTACCAAACATGATTAGGTTGAATACTGCTCATCAATGGAGATAATCACTCGCCTGAACTAATTTGTGCTATTATATGTGTGCTAACCACCCTCCTCAGAATAAATGAGGCGATTTCAATTTTTCCCATTGAGAAGTTTACATCTAGTTGTGCAGTAACTAGCACTAGTGAAAATGGCAACTGGTCACGTAATGCTTGGTTCCGCAAATTTGGATTCTTTGGATTCTCGCAAACTAAGCCACTAAGAATCCAACTGGATTCTCGCAAAATTCTACCCCTGCAGTTCCTTTGTTCTGAAGTTAGACGGTACCATGCGATGGACGTAAAGTAGAAGTCTGAGTTCAAGACATCATTCTGCTTGACAGCTGCTACATCTTACGTGAAAATCCGCTGATGATGTAAGGATTTTATAGCGTCTCTTGCAAGTGTTATATGATAATTCTCTTTGAATGTTTATGATAGTTTGTGATCTCTTACCGCTGTTGGTGTTGCTACAAACACGAGGTCCAAAAAAGTGAAATCTATTAAAATAAGTGAGCAAGTTACAATACAGAACATGTGTTTTTTTTGTCATTCAGATGACCATTATCCAAATCACATTAGATAGCTCACCTTAGTACTACAGAAACTATTTGTTCATATCTTAATTGGTAGGGTGGTAAAAACATTCAAAAACTCAATATCAACTTGTGGGTGGGCCGTAAAAACTTGGAAAAACTCAATTTGAGCATAAAAAGAACTCAATATTTTATAGTGGGTAGTAAAAATTTGGACTTCTATGAATCCATGACTACTGGACAGAATTTCACCAAACTTGGATGGAAGCTTCATTGGGATAGCCCCCTCATTTGACTAGGTTTTGGTGTGTGTCCATGCGTTCGTCCGGTGTCCGTCCATCCGTACATCTGCTTGTACATGTATATACAGGCCTTGTCTGCAAGATATCTTGAGAACTATTGGATGGAATTTCACCAAACTTGGATGGAAGCTTCATTGGGATAGCCCCCACATTTGATCAGGTTTTGGTGTGCATGCATTCATCCGTGTCCCCTGTCCGTCCATCCGTTCAACTACTTGTACATGTATGTACAATGAAAATCGCTTCTTTGTAATTAATATTTTTAGATACGCAGCTTTGTTTAAGATACTTATTGCTACATTAATTTTACAGCACTTTCCCTTAAATTATGTGCCTATTCAAGGCAAGGTGGGAGGTTGGGGGAGACGTATGTTTTTGCTCAAAAAAACAACCAGCATAGGCTTCATGCCGGAGCGGCAACTCAAGGGTCAAAGTGGAACCTCTAGTTTCAATAGATTTCAAGACCATGGCATATCACTGATAATTTTTCTCACGCCATCTCGATCATGCATGATGAGTGTCTTGATGTTAAATATTCTACAAAAATACAACTTATAAACAGAGGTAAGACACGTACCAGGATCATCCCCAAGAGAGTTCATATCAAAACATTCTGATGTTAGAACTTTAAGATCACAGATTCCAGTTTGAGGTCAGATTTGGATCTCGCTTAGAAAGACAACATGGAAGTGTTTAACTTGACAAATAAAATGGAGAGATTAAATAGGGACATTAATTAAAAACATTGTTTGATAAAAAAGAACGTTGTTGATCCAGTCTAGTCCACTGGTACTAAGAAAAATAAACAAAGCTAAAAAAAAATCGATTCCAAGCCCATGGTAATGTTTGTAGGAAATCAAACTTTTTTGTTTTCAACTTGATTATTTGATATAACAAAGTTACCTCCCTTGGACCTCGTGTTTCAACTTTGTAGCAACAACAACAGCGGTAATAGATCACAAACTATCATAAACATTCAAAGATAATTATCATATAACGCTTGCAAGAGACGCTATAAAATCCTTACATCATCAGCGGATTTTCACGTAAGATGTAGCAGCTGTCAAGCAGAATGATGTCTTGAACTCGGACTTCTACTTTACGTCCATCGCATGGTCGCCGTCGAACTTCAGAACAAAGGAACTGTCAATAAATCCCGCCACCTCTCGTGGAGCTATATTTACCTCGGCCCCGGTAATTTCTTGATGCTCATTGGCTAACGAATTCTGATTATGCGAAGTCATTGAATCAGCAATTCCCGGTCCCGAAAATTAATCTCCGAAACCATATTTTTTGCTTCCCGTCGAGTATTGATAGTAACTGAGAGCCTATGGTGAGGTATAATCAGCAAGAACTCGCGGAGACGGAAATTATTTCTAGAACTGGAAATTCCCAAACGTTCGAAGACAAATTGTCGAAGGATCGGTGATGATTTTCACATCACTGAAATAATTTGCACCATTTCGAGTATTGAGTGTTCGTCAAAAACATTGAGTATTTCTTGTCCAAAACGTACACTTTTGAGTTTTTTGCTGTCTATATTCAGTTTTTGACATTTTCTTACTACCGTTTAACGGTAGTAAGAAGAATGGACGTCTATGAATCCCTGCATGTGTCTCATTTAACTTTGAATATACATGTAGAATAATTTAGCTGCAGCAGACCAGCTACATGTACACATCTCGGTGAACCTGACCAAATCTATTGATGTCAAACAAATTTATATGAGTCAAACCAAATACAGATGAAAACATGTAGGCCACATCGTAATCCCAGAAGTACTGTATATTACCGCATATACATGCCAGGTGCGAGACTGAAGGGAACGTTCACGCACATGCGTTTTTTCACGAGAGCCAGTAACGCGGCCATCTCAGGACGTTTACTTGCGCTAAAATTTTTCTGAACTGTTGAACCGGCACTCAGACAAAATACCCTGGCGTTGCTGGCTCTCGCAAAAAAACGCATGTGTGTGGACTTGCCCTTCAGTCTCGCGCCTGGAATGAATATGCAATAATATGCGTTATTTCTGGGATTACGATGTGGCATATTGGATAAAATGTAGCATCTTTATTGGCCAGTCACTTCTCAGAACCTCTGCATGCTGGCTTGGCGGATTTTAACAGTGCAGACTGGAAGAGTTTTGTACTGCGCCACATGACTGAAGATGTGAGTTACTCCCCTTGAACAGTCATGCCCAAACACATCAACTGGGCAGTTTTAGTGAAAATTAATTTTTAATGTTTTGAAAATATTTAAATATATATTTGTGTGGAATACATAGTTCATAGTACATAGCAGAAGGGGCTGCTACCTTGAGCATCACCTAATGTGTATCGTGCTTTCCGAATGGTGACATCCTACTCAAACAAACAGTGCGCTATTCAACTTAACTAGCCATTTCAACCAAGGCTTCGTACAGTAGTTTACGATCATCAGGCCAAATATAAATGTTCGTGTGCCTTCATGTTGTGTGATGCACTCCTCATATTAGCCTCACCAGCTTAAGGCCCCGGCCATTGTTAGTTGGCCCTATCCAGTTGCTTTTGACATGGATAGAGGATCAATAGATATGATTATCCGTGGAGATGCGCTGCGAGCCAACTGACCTAGTCACTTTGATGACTTACCCACTGATCTCTCGCATCAATTTGCACATCATAATTCCCCGATGTGGCCCACTGCTGTCATTATAGGTGATAATTGATAAGTTCACAGCTACTGTATGTTGTACCATAATTAACACCAGGCATGCTGCTCGAGTGCTATCAAAAACAAGCGTAACAAGACTCGATCATGAAAGGTAAAGTTTATTACCACGATTACTGGTCAGGTGGTCACTGACTACTTTGACTTCATTTCTGCCATGATGCATTTGGATATCCCTTGGTGGGTTCTCATAAAACATTGATGGTTTTGGCTATAAACAGTTATCAACACTCGTTAGGTCGCCTATTATAAATGTGTTGCTATTGCTGTTTATCAGTTCTTCACGTTTCAAGTTATTTGCCACATTAATAAGCCTGGTGCACGCTGGAGCTATTTGCTTAGCCAAATTTCATTCGTGTACTATGGCATAAGCAGATAGCTTCCGTGTGCAGGCAACTTCATGAAAGTTTTTGGTCATTAGGGCCCTAGGCCTAGAGGCAAATATCCAACGTGTTTAATAATTTTATACATGCGTGGAAGAAATTTTACAGTGTGCACTGAACGAAAGCTATGTGCTTAGGCCTTTTTGTTAGAGCGCATGCGTGAACCGACATTTAATTGCCTTTTTTCATCGATGGTTATGCGCCTATGCACGCTGAAGGCCAATGGAAAAAACTGAGTTATAGTGAATAAATACTGTTCTTCAAGAGATAAGTTGACTTCCCAAATATAAAAAATGTTGAATTGTCGTGACAAATTATCAAGCAAAATAGTTGTTGTTGCTGCAACTCTGAATTATTCCTCAGTTTTCGGTGTGTTACCTGGCTCAGTGGCTATATATTCACTTTAGACAGAGATCTGTACGTGAGATAAATCTCGAAGTTGGCAGTCAATACTGGACAACATGGAGTTCCCAGGTGTGAAAAACAATATAGGACGCCCACTCGTGGGGTTTCCACGTGTGAAAAGGAATAGGACCCAATATGACTGAATATAGTTGAAAGCGACGTTAAATCATATTCACTCACTAACTCAGTGCAGAAGTTAGCGCTTACAGTTACAATTGTGAGTTTGATTTGATTTCAGAATAACCACATCAAGACATCCAAGTACAACCTGCTGACCTTCCTACCAAAGAACCTGTTTGAGCAGTTCCAGAGAATTGCCAATGCCTATTTCTTAGGCCTACTGATACTCCAGGTATGGGCATTTCACTCCGTAAAATAAATTAATTCCGGTACTGTTTCCGGTTTACATGTTGTAGGCCTATTCATAATTTCAAAGAGCCAAATTCATCGTCAAAATCTGCCTTTCCCACATAATGCAATACTGATGAATGGACTTGGCAGACCCCTCACTGTCCAGAAGTCCAACTCGTAAAGAAACCCACAGGTCATTAAATCCCACTTTTTGCCTATGCTGTTATATGGGTAAATATGTTCATATGTTGACTAGTAACATAATTGTGGTGTTGTCATTGTATTGAAATCGATGAATGTTTTCCAACAATAGTGTTGAGTTTATGCGATTTTAAAATTATTTTTCAATATTAAAGCATCTGAAGAAATGGGATTCAGGGGTTATTCTTGACAAAAGTTTTTCATCTACTCAATTTCTGAATTCAATAAAACTCAATTTTTTTCGCGCGCCTTCGGCGCGCTAAATAATGCCTAAAACTCAATTTTTCCCGATTTTCATCGAATGAAGTATGAAAACTCAATTTTCCCCAATTTTCATCGAATGAAGTGCGAAAACTCAATTTTTAGTGCCTTTTCATCTTAGAAATAGGAATAGCATGCAAAAAAAATACATGCAATACCCAAAAAAAAAAGAGATTGCGTACGGGCGTTTCAGAGGTATATTTCTTCCAGTGTAAATCTAAATGATGAAAAATTCTTCTGTGCTTGAAAACAGCTGATGCATACACAGGTTTGCAGTATGCATCTCAAATGTCAGTTGTATGGCCAACATTTTGGTTGGCTTTCAGAAAAATGAAAATAAAATGCGCCCTCCATCACGTTTTTTTTCACCCCCTCTACAACATTGTGTTGTTGTTGATGCACAGCAATACCGAACCGACGTGTTGTGAAAATCAAAGTTCTTGTCTCGCATTTTCGATTACATAATCTATTACAAAATCTATTCATGGAGACACTTTATATTTCTTGACATCTGGCAGCTCTACATATATCATCCCGCCTACTTTCACTTTCAGCGACGTGCAAATCACAGGGGCTTGTAGCTGGTCGGTTATTAATTATGATATTAATATTTATATATACTCTCCTCCTACTCTATATAAATATAGAGTAGGAGGAGAGTATATATAAATATTAATATCATAATTAATAACCGACCAGCTACAAGCCCCTGTGGTGCAAATGCCTGCGTCTGACTCTCCCCATTTACTGGAGTTTATTATTGATCATCGACGAGGAGTCAACTGTATGAATGTCTCCATGCATAGATCTTTATTCAGTTCTTTATTTTTCTAAGTTCAGTTTTTCAGCATTTTAACTGTTACGCTGCGGCGAGTCGTTCAAACGGCTCTCGTCTTTCTATACGAAAAATGCGACGAGCCGTTGCTTCTGCCAATGCGAGTGCAGCGATGTACCATTCTGAAATCGCTTTTTTCAAATTTACCTCGATAAAAACCATACATATATTGTTAGCTAAGCCTGATTTGATTTCTTGAATGTAAACTTGATATTCTGTCTCAGAATAACGAAGTCGGGAGGAAGAAATAAAAATGAAAAATAAAAAAAAAACACCAACGAAGATTTCCATAAAACGTTGTCGAGAAGCCGCCCAGAAAATATAAAATACTCACAGAAAACCCCTTCAAAATATATGATTCTTTGGTATAGTTGAAGTACAGAAGCTCAGTTTATATTTCCAAAATGCGGGTTTCGATTAAATCCGCTAAACAAACTTTATTTTCAAATTTCTTTCGAGCTTCTGCGCCACGTAATTTCGTTGCGATGAGATAAAAATGGCGTTTCCCTCAGATCAGCTTGACCCAGTTGAAGGCGATGTAGGTTACGTTACCCCGCTTGTCCAATCAAGGTAACCGATACAGGATCGGCTGTTACCGTTACTAGAGAAACGGGAAAACACCCCTTGCAGTTTTTCGATGTTATCGTCTGTTTGATTGGCCATCGGTCGAAATCACGCATTCAATCAGAAACTACAAGGAATTCCCTTTCCAATGAAACGTCATACGCCCGCATGCAAAGTGGAACAAAACGTAGGCTGTGCGTATAACAACAACAACGCACACATCGCTCTTCCACCACGTGAGTGCAGTCTTTTCTTTCTTCTCGCGAGCTGTATTATCTTTGCATTTCGTTACAGAAACTCAATTTTATTGAAGGAAACTCAATTTTTTCGCGCGCCTACGGCGCGCGAATGTCCGAAAAATAAAATACTCAATTTTTTCATGGAAAACTCAATTTCCAAAAAAACGTCAAAACTCAATTCTTATTTGTTTTTCATCGGGGTTACCCCGATGAAAAACTGTCAAGAAAAACCCCTGGGGATTTCACAAATGATTGTGGCTAGAACCTCGTCTGCTACCTACTGATTCATCACCATAGTCCTGTATGTCTTTATTGTGTTAATGGGGGAAAACCACATTTAGAAAGAGAGGTGGACCCTGGATGACTAAATGATGGAATGCAAATTCTGATTGTTTCTTTGATCTTGTCAATGCCGCAGTCTCCCGTATGGTCAAGTGAATATAATATGGTTGCACTATGGCCGTCCAGACAGATTGTCCATGGCACGGCTCTCATCAGCTAAAGTGCTTGTCATTCGCTGCGATATCGAAAGATACGATATTGAGATGTCCTGCTATGGCGAGGGTAGTCTTTTATCCTTTTTGCAAGCTATAAAATTACTAAGAGGGGGTATCAGTTTCACTCTAAATAAATTGATCATTCGCTGATATCCCAAATGCCTCCAAGAGTTGAAGACGGGAATTCTCTATTCTTTCAGATCAATTTCAGGATAGCTCAAAGTTATTAAAAACTCCAAGTGCTGCGAGTAAATAAATTTCAAGAACTCTTGTCACTCCATGTAATTGCGTTAGGATCCAGTGATTAACTTGGCATAATACAGGAGGGTTCAGCTGTAATAGCAATAGTCCCATTTGAAACCCATATACATAAATGTGACCTGTTTCGCCAACAAAGTGAAGATAAGTTTGATCTAGAGAACAGCCGCGCCTTTGTGCCAGCTAAACAATAAGCAGAATTTATATTGTTAAACTATCAGATTATTGACAAAATCAATAATTGGAATACCCTACTTCTCAAAGAAACTTAAGCTGTCAAACTGAAAAATCCTCTACTGAACTGTGGCATCAAAGCGTTGAAAGAACTCGTACTTTGCCGATGAATATCCTGTACATGTAGGTGCGATGACTCCACAGGTCTGGTGAGATGGGCCAGCTCCTTGGTTCTTCGAGTGCTTATATGTCCCATCTAATACAGCGTAAAACTCATAAAGTAACATATGTCATCCCACACACGTATGTGAGATGAGCGCGTGCGACGCAGGTGGCCAGTCACTTTAATTGACACATGCTGCGGGTGTGACACGCTCCACCAACGTTCAAAAACTTGGTGTGTCATTGATATTCTAAATAATACGGATTAAAGTAATGATTTAAATTATATGGAAAAAGAGTCCCATATCAACTTACCATGGGGAGAAAATTCCCCCTCTCGAGAGGGAAAATACGTCCCTGCCTCGCCACGGCGGGGTTGTATTTTCCTTCTCTCGAGTGGGAATTTTCATCCCATGATCAAGTTACATGTATGTGGGATCCTCTCAATCCCATCATGCATTGCCGTACCAATATCCTTCCCAGATATCATGTGGCCCGTCATCCAATTGATCCGAACTCTCATGGTCACAAACCTTTTGACATGGCTGAAATGAAAATATCAGCAAAGATTCAAATTTCCAGACTTGAGCATACATGTACATTTTCCTATCTTCCCTTTGTATATTACATATGTCATGTATGTATGCAGTTCAGAAATACGTTAATTCCCTTAAAATTTCATCGCTTTCAAATGCACTTGGAAACACGTTTCCAAAAAAAATTCTGCCTGTTGTATTCAGCAGTAATTGTCCAAAACTGTTCACCCTTAGGTTGCTGAATGTATCCGCAAGAAGTTAGCAAAAGAAAGGGTCATTCATTCAAAGGTTTTATGTTAAAGTGATAGTAAACCCTCAGTTGAAGTGAAGGTCAAATGAAAGACAAATTTCAACTCTATCCAAATATATTTTTACTTCTTTAATGTGATTCTTTCTAACTGGCTAAAAAATACTTTACTTTTTATATGGTAACTCATAAGTGCCAAGTCAATTTGAATCTTGCATTTAATTTACTTGATTTTGGTGAAACATGCACATTGGAACTGTGACTCTGTGTTGAAACTCAAAGTATACACACCTTAAGTTTGAGTCAAGCATTGGAAAGTGCATACAAAGTTAAAAATATATGTATTAAGGCAGTGTGACGTCACCAGACCTAGATATGATCTCAAAAGACCACCATAGAATCCCATGCTTTATTTGCAGTTTACTCTGTTTTATAAAATCATAAAAAATGACAAAAAATATTTTCAGACACTGTTTCTAATCGTCTTTCATTTGATGGAAACTTTACTTTAGGGTTTACGATCACTTTAATTGACTTGGAAGGGGGTACAAATGCTATTAAAGTTTTAAAGACCTTGTCATGCTTGCCATATGATATGTTATTTGTGTGTACCAATTATACCTGTACTTAGTGTTGACATTAATATGTATGTCTAGACTATTTGAAAGGTATACATAATCCTGAATGACTTACATTGATCTTTGTAATATCCATTGGTGGGGTTTGTACACAGTACTTGCTTATAGCATGTATATATATTTATGAATATTGATCCTGCTGACTTGCCCTTGACTTGCTTAGTTATAGTATTCCACTAGTAATTATAATCACCAGTTGATGGCATTTAGAAACTGTTTGAGGTAACATACCTTGCTGCAAACCATGGGTCGGTAGGTCGATTTTAATTTTTCTTTCTACTTTTTTTTTTCTTTCCTGATGACAATAAATTTTTGCTTCATGAGAGTAGAGACAGATGTGCCAAACATACCTGCTTTACAAACATGTAGTTTCCTGATGTACATACATGTATGTAATTTCAATAAAAGACAATTTCAGAAAGACCCTATATTTTTCAGATGAAATACATGTAATGAAACAAATTACAATAAAAAGTTTTGGATAGGGGCCTTACACTCTTTTAATTTTGACCTAACATCACATCAATTGCCTTTTCTGAACATTAAAATGTAACACTAACTTAGACTAAGCTGTTGGCGAACAAGTATAGTCCCCTTGATAGTCAAGATAAACGGTTTGGAAGTTTTTTTTTAATCCTCGGTGGTCTGGGGGTATTGAACCCTATGCACATGATGATGTTTTTCGGTTGATTAATTTAGATACAAATGGGGTCGACTGTGATATTACAAATTAACAGAACTTGGCGAGTCCACAAATGATGTGAAATTGTATCACTACTTAATGATGTTAATATATACATGTCCGTGATGTCACTGATGATGTGTGAAGCTGTACATATTCACTCAAACATATCAAGGGGATGTTCAAATATTTGTATGTCTGGGAAATAGTGCCCCCCCCCCCTTCCTCCCCACCTACCTTTGAAGGTGACCTGGCCTACATGTATATTCTCTTTTACTTGTTACAAAATATTCACCTGGCCTTCATAATTTGACTGCACATGTATTCATACCCATTCTGAACTTCTGAGCGGAAGTCTATGGAAGTAAGACAGTTACTTGCCAACGGGCGGTGGTTCTCTCCGGGTACTCCGGCTTCCTCCACCATTTAAATTGGCTCTCACCATACGAGTTAAACAACCTTAAAAGTGACATTAAACCAAATTCCCCCCCCCCCCCTATCTCTATGGAAGTGAACCGATTTATTACTTGAACACCTCCTGACATGCGGAAGCTCTCTCCGTTGACATCGCTGTACATGGGTGATTGTGCATAAGAAATAAGCCGACACAACACGTTGAGTCTCTGCGCAATACAAAATGTATGATTGGCTTTAGTATAATACATGTACGTGTTCCTGCACTACTGTAAGCTGTCCATGTTTGTTTGTACGTAAAATATTGTGCAGTTTCAAATTTGTACACATACAGGGACCCAACTACAGACAATGTTATTATGCCAAACATTGACTATAATAACAGAGGCTTTGGGTGTGTTCATTGAGCTGGAATATCAGTGCAAGTCGGGCAAATATTGACCAATTATTAGGAACACTAATATCCTAGCATTGGTTCTGACCTTTTTCATTCCTTCAGCTATTCTTTTCATGCTTGTCAAACAGTCCGTTGTCAAAAAGACCCGGGTATTGTCATCTGTCTGTCAGCCATTGAAGATTGGAGATCTCTTGAAGGACCATGTCTAGGCTTCCAAATTCACACAACATTTGCAGTTGGCGATGAACCAGTAGGAATATTAAACATGAAGACCTCGACCATTTTTCAAGGTCAAATCATACACAATATCCCTTGAAGGATTATACGCGCGGCAGATGTACCACATATACATCTGGTTATTAATCAGAATCTTATCAAAGATCAGTGACCATCATTCACTCTTTCTACATACTGGGGTAATACAGGTCAAATTATATCACTGTCACAATATCTCTTGAAAGATCATATATAGCTAGTCCTTTCCCCGCCTTGTTTTTCATCACAAATTGTGAAAATCAAAATGAATTCTCGAGATCGAAATCTACAGCATTCCACAGAAATCCCAAGCTCTCATTTATTTTTAGCTAAGATTGCTGAAATTTTACAGGAATCTGTTGAATTCTCATGAATATTTTTGGAGAAGTGCTGATGGGAACCTTGGAGCCCTGCCTCCACATGTACACCGGACCCTCGGTGGCCAAGTTGTCTAAGGCGCATTGCTGGTGATCGCTGGCCTCACACCGCTGAACTGGCACGAGTTCGAGCCCGCTTGTGTATGTGTGAAATTTTTCCAGTTACTTGCCGAGGGGCGGTGGTTCTCTCTGGGTACTCTGACTTCCTCCACTATTCAAAATGGCTGTCACCATATGAGTGAAATAACCTTGAGTATGACATTAAACCAAATCCCCCCTCCCCCCACCCCCACATGTACACCACACATGAATCTGATGATGGAACCCAGTTGAGGATAATGTGACATTGACTTAGTTTGTATATCAATAAGCAGGCTATGAACAGATTTTCTTAATTTACACCAATTTATCTGAATCGATAGAGAGGAGAGGGCATTTTTTGTTTTGTTGCAGTGTTCCAATACCCAGCATAGGCCTGTTCATGATATCGTAATATCATTGTTGCGATCTATCGAGGTGGCATCATGTTTAATATATTCTGTTTATACTTTATGTCAATCACAAAAGTACATAACAGGTACCGAGTAGAAGTTCAGCAAACATGCCTTGTGCTTTCTTGCCATAGCCTGTATTTGTTGTTCATGTATTGTATGTTTACTGTCCTTAATTATTAAACATTTGTTACATGTGTATATTGTGTGAATATGGAATGAGTATGACCGACTTGCATCCATGTTGAGTTGATGAATGTGTAACGTCTCTCCATGTTTTATACGAGACTTGCAGTTTTGGTTTGTCTTGATTAAAGGTGAAATGCAGATATATTTCAATTTTCATTATTTAATAAAATACAAAATAATGTACTTTTCACCAACACTAAATATTTCCTGTATTGGCCGATTGTAAGTTCGTTTGAATAATTAAAATATAAGCAGCCCGATACTTTCAAGACGACAGAGCTACATAATTAATTTAATCGGTGACATCATCTATGCTTAAAATTT
This sequence comes from Hanleya hanleyi, assembly GCA_036873755.1. Classification (NCBI taxonomy): domain Eukaryota; kingdom Metazoa; phylum Mollusca; class Polyplacophora; order Lepidopleurida; family Hanleyidae; genus Hanleya; species Hanleya hanleyi. Next base: position 21,333 of record JAVTVY010012232.1, on the reverse strand, counting down.
GATCTGATGACAAACTAATGCGCAGTATGTGGTTATGTGATGATTTTACGCTTCCATGGTGGCAAATCTTCCATTCCAATGACATGAGCATGATGAGACCTGATGCTCTCGGCGATGTCACCAAACACAGCCCTGGCCCGCATGTCATGCATATGGGTTCCGGAAACTGATCCTAGATGAAGTCGTCATAATTTACTAGTTTACTTTAACCAGCACCAAAATCAAGGGACATTAGTAGGCTTGTATTTCGTCACAGTTCACGGGAATCCGAATAGATTCTCGCAACCCAGCTCTATGGGAATCCACGGGAATCCAATGCTATCATTTCTATACAGATTGCTAAAATTTTGCAAATTATTTTGTCGGATTCCCATGGAAAAACAACCCTGCATTGGCGATGCGTTTTTTTTTAGGATAGGCGATCTTTCACTGATTTTCCATTCTCCTCTAATTGACATTTGAAACTTGATTGCTTTTTGTAACAAACCATGTATGACCAAAAATTTGAAAATTGCAACCTTTGCATTTCACGTTTTAGGAATGATTTGCATGTCGACCAGGTCACATTTTATCGTATTGTGTTAACGTTTAATCTTGTTTTCAATTCATTGATCTGCTGTTGCGCCTCATGGTAGCTGATCCCACAAGTCAGTTCTTTGAATTTCATCACCACGGTCATACCACTTGTTACTGTGCTGGGCCTTTCCGCAATCAAAGATGCCATTGACGACCTCGTAAGTGGACTCGAGAGGCGAGTCTCAGAGAATCTGCCTCTCTTTGAACACCCTGACAGCTGATCCTGCCTCCATTACCCGACTGACTCCACGCTTTCATTTCCTTCTGCTTTCAGTTTATTTCTTTTCTCTTGAGTTTACTTTTTTCAGTTATCTCGATTCTCCCTTTAAGGTCGAGGAAATAGCTGTTTATTTGTGGGGGACATGCGTTTCATTTTCTTCTGAACTTGGCCAATTGCTTTGTTATCCCCACTCCCTTCTGCAAAAAAATGTCCAAAAAGTCGTGATGGAACAAATGGAACACACCCCAAGACTTGCTAGATAGCCTGGCAATCCCGCGCAATGGGAATGGACCCGTCAAAGCAATTTGGCCATCCTAGATATACACACATTCTTCAATTGTTGATATTCATCAGTATATCAGCTGGAACAATGCAATCTGGAATAGAACTACATTTTTCTTTTCTATTGCTCTAAACACATTATGTGCATGCTGGGACCATACTGATGAATATTGCAGTTTCTGTGTATTTTGTTATTGTTTTAGTTGCCTGTGGCTATTTCGCTAACATTTATTTTACGCTTGCCTTAATTCCTCTGGCTTGATCATTTCAGTTTTTATGCAGGCCTGCTGATCAACATTTCGTTTCTTTACCAGCTTTAATACAGGATGTTGTCAAATAGCAAACTATACATGAAGGACTTAATCAAATTCATGGCTGTAGAATGTGTAGGAAAAATAACAACGATCAAAAAAAAAGAGAGATTTCTTTGTAACTAATTAAGGTTGTTTCAAACACATTTGGATACAAAATGGATGCCCAGCCCATCTTGTGTATATCAAAGGAGGGGAGATAACCATACCATCCTTATTGGACATGTACACTTGGTCAATTTAACAATCTCCCTTGAAATTATCAGATATTGCATTTGACAATATTCTTTATGTCAGTTGTTGTGCCATCCTTAATAAAGATTTGTTGAGTGTAACCTGACTTACACCCAACAATCACTTTCTTGAGGATGCATGACTGAAACTCATTATAATCTGTGGTTCAATTTCAGTTTTTCCCCCCCAAGTCCCATAGTTTAGCTAACCCATAATATCCCGCAGATTCTTTTTATGTGCAACCCTTGGTTATAGCTTTTCTCTTTCCAGATCCCATTGTTTTGCACCAAGGGAAAAAGGCTTTTCCTTGTGAGAGTCTCTCCAATTTGGCTCTTCTCACAGAAAATGCATGTTCGCTGACAGTGTATCGCATCTTGACATCTCATCTTGATCATTCATTAATTCGCTAAAACAGGACATGTTCGGAATTGTCATTCTGTTCAGATTTCTGGACGAATAAATTTTCATTGCATGATGCATCATACTTTGCATGATCCAGAGCATGATATTTGTCTCATGTACCATGAATGTTTGAAATGTGGTTTGTAAAGTTTAATCTAGCATTGTAGGCATTCCCACATCAATGTGATAACAATTGATGTGGCTCACCGAACAGCAGTAGTTGCTGCTCAGGTACCTGTTCCATGTCGGTGTTCTCGCTCTTGAGTCCTCTTACTATGCTCTCACATGGGGAAATACTTTTTAACTTAAGTTATTTACAGAAGTCTCGGCATGTTTATATTTTTACAACTTGAAAATATGCCAGTTATCAGGATTTAAAATTATTTCCCTGTGTATAAGCATAAGGAGAAACAACCTAGAGACTGCCATCCTGGACAAGGCACCCCGGGTACTGCTGTTCACTGAAGCTTTGTCCATTGTTTTTGCTTTAATGGTAGAAGGCCTGACGAATGAAAAAAAAACCAGCTATGTTTTCTTTCAAATGTGAAACCGTGCATAAAAAACGTGCATTACAAAACTGGACTGAACATGCAAAAACTGTGTAAACCTGAATAGGGAGACTGTTATTCCACTACCACCAGTAACCTTAATGTTATGTTTGGAGGATCATGGCTTATAAACCGCTGATCTTCACCGCTCTCTCTATACATGTTTGTACCTGTTCTCCCTCTCTCTCTCTTGGCTCTGTGTGTGGACCACAGCTTATTCCCGAGATCTCGTCACTGACCCCTTTTACCACCAGCGTCCCTCTGTTGGCTGTACTCGCGGTCACTGCCATGAAGGATGGCTACGACGATTTAGTGAGTTCACCAAATCCAGTTAAGCCCAACTCACTACGAACATTTTGTTGTATTAGAACAAAAACACTGTTCAGAACATGTTTTGTCTGCAGTGTGAGATGCCCAGAAACACGAACATTCTATTCGACGGACAAGTTCATGAAATCAAACCTGTTTGATTTTCGGAACATATTTTCGTCTTTAAAACAATTTTTGTCTTCAGTGTGTGGTGATCACGAACATGTGCTCGAACATTTACCAACAGTTATTCAATCAACTGGCGGCTGTCTGTCATTTGATGAAGCCGCTCTCACATGACACAACAAAATGGCAGAATGTTCGTGTTTCTGGGCACCTCACACTGCGGACAAAACATGTTCTGAACAGTGTTTTTGTTCTAATACAACAAAATGTTCGTGGTGTGAGTTGGGCTAAATTTACCACGAACAAAAACACGAACAAACTGTTCTGTTCTACTACAACAAAATGTTCATAGTGTGAGTTGGGCTTTACTTGCTGTTGTCACAGAGTGGCACTTTAAGGTCTCAAGACCCCCTTGGTTATCATCATATCCTTAAACAATTTGGTTCCTTTCAGAAACTTAATGATTAGCTGGGTGTTATTCCAATTCTTGTTCACCAGCCAATCAAAATATCGCATTTCTTTTTCAAAATTAAAACTGATCAATCAAAAGCTTTTAAAATTGGGAACTATCCCATGATGCACCTGAGTTGCCATAACAATACATTGCTTTGAAAATCTCTGATTGCATTGATGCACCATGCCTGCTGGATAGCACCCATAATATTCCTATAATTTCACCCGCTACAAATCTTCCTTCCAACCTTGTTCTCAAGTTCTGAATTAGCAATTTTACAGTAAGCTATTAGTGAGAAGACCTCGGGATACTGAGCTCTCCTGCAGAAACTTTTACATACCCTCTACAATTTGTCTTCATACACGTAAAACTACATGTATGCCTTATAGCTGTGGTAATGTATATATTTTTTGAAAGCGCATTTCCGAAGAATTTCAAATAAATAAATTTGTTCACTGTAATTCTGTAGGTTGTGAAGATATTCGAATTTTAAAAAGATAATTTTAAAAAATGAGCCTTCTTTTTTATATGGCTATTTTCAAAAAAGTATTCAACTTATAGTCACTTATATCATCATTTCCTGTAGGAAAATTAATTTTGTTAATTTTGGTCTAGTTCTTATTTTAATGACATTTAATTGAACTCCAAAGTTCAAAACCGTGAGATGCTCAATTTTGTAAAGAAATATTCAATTAAATGTCAATAGAATGAGAACTAGACCAAAAATTGATAAAACTGAGACACTGATTTTCTTTTTGAGTTGTTTTCTATGGGAACTGATGAAGTTACGATAAGTTGAATACTTTTTTGAAACTAGCATTTAAAAAATTTAAATTAAATTTGTTTAAAATCCGAATATCTTCACAACCTTCATGTACAGGTTTACAGTGAATAAATTTACATATTTGGAATCCTTGAGAAATGTGCTTTCAAGAAATATATTCATTTACCTTAGCTATGAGACATACTTTTAGCTGTATAAAAGACAAGTTCTGGAGGGTTTGTAAAAGTGTGTGCAGAAGGGCTCAGTACCCTTAATCTTCATTCAAATTAGGTTTTACAATGTAAAATCTCAAACAATAACCTGACTTAGAGCATTGAGGATGATGACCCATCATGAGCCTCAACTGTTTTTTGCCTATGCTATCACATGGAGACATGGTTGTAATCATTGATAATTATCCTACTATTTGAAGAAAGGACCATTGTGCTTATCTTGAGGAATATTTTCGCAACTTTGAACATTTGTCAGATATCGGTAGGTAGACTTATATACTCTATGTTGAAGCACAGGGACAAATGAAATCCCTAGTTAAGATCATTAAGTGGGTTACGCCTTACTGCTCAAAATCTGGCTATTGTCTGGGATTAATTTTGGAAAACCCCAATTGAATTGAATTTGAATTGAATTGGCCCCAACCAGGCCTTTTCAATACTAGAAAATATACTGGGAAATACTAAGCACTGGGTATCAGAATTTTCCAAATTCATGACAGTGGGGCTTGAGACCTTAAAGGGAATACCCAATGGTCTGTTCTCGACTCTGGTGAAATAGCCTTGGATATTAAAGTGAGACATACATGCAGTGCACATTAACCATTTCAGTTTAATTTAGCAATAGCACTAATAATTGAATACTAAACTTAATCTTAATATTCTTTATTGAACTGTATATGTATTTAAATAATAAATCAATCCAAATGTTGTGTCTCCAGTATATTTTACATTGTTACATTTAATTAATTTACTACAATTTCGTGTCAATTTTCACCATTGTAAGTTCATTAAATGTTATCTTGCATATCTATGCACAGGATTTATGCTCATGAATTTTTATTCAATATTAATTAACTAGATTAATAAATAAAAGTAATATTTGTATTTTTGATTTGTCTAGTCTATATTCTCTCATCAAACAAATATATCAGAGAAACAGTTGAACGAATAAAGACTTGAAAACATAAACACATTTCACATATATATCTTTTTTTTTAACAGCAAAGACATCGCAGTGACAACCAGGTTAACAACAGGAAGTCGTTGTTGTTACGGGATGGGAAGGTGGTCGAAGAGAGATGGGATAAGGTGGTCGTCGGTGATATCATCAGAATGGAGTGTAATCAGTTTGTAGCTGTGAGTATATACTGGCCAGATACATGGCATCTACTCTTGCTGTAACTCACTCGCCTTCAGACGTCGTCGTTGTTTATATACAACTGGAGGTATTATCTGTATATTGGCTTGATGTTTCACTCCAAACTGGAGGTAAAATCTGAACAGAACTACAGCGGTCTGTTGTTGAAGCCATTTTGTACCGATGTTCAGTTATTTTCTCAAGCACTATGGTGGCCGAATGTTTGGAGCATCAGTCTCATATGTGAGAGGTAACGGGTTCAATCCTCGACCAGGTCATATCATGGCCTTGAAAAACGGAATCCTCGATTTTGCTCAGCATTAAGAGGACAGATCAAGGACTGGTTTGCTCATTGTCAGTAATTTTGTGACTCGGTGAGGTGTCTTGCAACTGCCTGCCTAGAACATGATACTTGGGTGGAATAGCACTATTAAATGGCAGGATTAGGATTGCTCCGTTAAGAGTAGGTACCGCCACCCCTCCTCATCCGGCCTCATCTTGAATTGACTGGAAAATTGTTGAGAGTGACGTTAAACCGTATTCACTTACTCGCTCACTCACTCTACATAGACATGTACATATCTTTTCATCACCTTGTCAATATACTGGGTATAACATACTCCGCTCATGGGCAGGCTTCTGGGCCAATGAGATACATGAATTTATAGTATTTCTACATTGTTTGGACCATGTAGTCCGACATTCCCGGCATTTTCATTTCTCCACTCCAGTATCTAGATCGATGAGAACGGAATTCGTTTAATATAATGTTAAAGTATGATCTCTTGAAGACTGTCAATGTGGAGGCCATCCATAATATAGTATTTGAGTTTCCTGTAACCCGACCGACCGATGCAGTCTGCATTTTTGTTTGTTTTTTTTTGTCGCATTTTATATCACAGTTTTAATCAGCAGTGGGCTGTAAGAGGAGAGTTTCTCAATCATGTGAGGCTACTCCAGGTCGTCTACTGCACACATTGTATTGAAAGGTGCCACCCAACAGATTTATGGTACACACGTAAGTTCCCCGCCGGTGAAAACATTGTGACCGGAGCGGTATGGTACCGTAGCGGTGACTACGTCGTCATCATAACGGTACCGTGGCGGTACCGGAGCGGACACACAACCACTGTCGGACCGCTCCGGTACCGCTACGGTACCGTTACGGTGAAGACATAGTCACCGCTACGGTACCATACCGCTCCGGTCACAATGTTTTCACCGGCGGGGAACTTACGTGTGTACTTGAGACTGTCCATATACTGTTATAACCCCAAAACCTGCCGACTCAACTTTCCAACTCTGTTACAGGGAACAAAAATATAATTATGAATGGCCTGTCCTGTTGGAAATTTTACCCGTGTTATTTATAATCTGATTATCTCCCTTCTTTTAATATCGTCTCCTTATATTTCAGGCTGATCTGTTCCTACTCTCCACTAGTGAACCTAACAGTTTGTGCTATATTGAAACTGCAGAGCTTGATGGGTGCGTATATTTTATTTATTTATTTAATTAATAACATTCAGCATGTTCAGGCTATTATTATGAAAAATAAAAAAATACTGTACTGCTGTACTTGTTCAATTAATTTTCGATCGAAGGACAGGAGCAGAATCCTGCGGCATGGTAATCCCTCTAATAATGCAATCCCCCTACCAAAATTCAATTGCCTCCAAAATTGTTCTATTAAATTGATCACTCTAAAAAATTGTTAAAAATGTAATCAGCCTCAATTCTGGGCTGAAATCGATGTCTCTCAAACTCAGCGAAAGTGACTTATGTTACAACAGGTACAAAATGAGACACATCTGACCACAAAGAACTAAACTTGTTTCTACCATTCACGGGAAAATAGAAGGAATTGATCTTTAAAAATAAACGCCATTTATTTTTCCACGGCCCTGTCAGCGAGCGTATACACGTATGGTGCATTCTACCAACGTATGCTGTGCGACATTACCGAACCGTAGGCACGAACCATGACATTATTCCATGGCTGCAGCTGTGCTGCATTCGGATTCGTAAGCCCCACTACGTCACTCAGTGACGTCATTTTCTTCTCCGTGTACAACACACACTCAATGGCGAGACAGAAAAGCCGTCAAAGCGGGCAGAGTTACAAATTTCTCTGACAAGATATTCTTGCATCCGTTGTATATGACGATCCCACTATCATCAAATATAATACATATAATGCTTTGGTAATCTTACCTGCTGAAAAAACGCAGAGTTCACAAAATCCATCCATTTTTAGGCTGATTACATCTTTAAAGTAATGAAGAAACTTCCTGTTCTTATAAATTGGATCACCCCTGAATTTATGGTAGAAAATTTCACTTCCTGTGATTAAATTATTAGGGGGATTGCCGAATCATTATTGCAGTTCTGTTGACATATCAAGTTACCGTGAAAATTATCTTAAACCTTCAGTCTTAAAATCTCATTTATTTCATAACAATCTTTGATGACTTAATATTTCTCAGCATTCATTTCGAATTTCAAATGATAATAATAATGGCTCATTTTCAAGAGAACTTGCTTCAGAGAATAAGTGAGCTTCGGGCTTTAAAATATATGTAATTTCTTTCTCCCTTTTTCCCCCAACAGGGAGACCAATTTAAAAGTGAAACAATCTATACCTGAAACTGCTGCGCTAGGAGACGACTTGGAGCTGATGTCACAGTTTAATGGTAAACATAGTAATATCAGTATAGTGAAACCTGTGAGTACCGACACCTGGGTAAACTGACCAGCCTCTAAATACCGACACTTTCCATGGTACCATACTCAAAGGATATGTGACGACAATACGGGAAAAACTCCCTGCGTGTGATGGTAATCAAGCCAAATTTTTGTTTTTTCAATCCAAAACCTGCCAAATGAGATTTTTCTAGAAGTTTAAATACTGAAATATCAGCCTCGAAAAAATTGCAATGCTCTGTTGTATAAAAATTGAGATATGATTGATCAAAATGGGCTCCCCGGCCTGATTTGGAATTTTTGAGGCTTTTACAATGAGGATTTTCTCTTACAGTAAAAATATTACACCTCAAACAAAATAATTTTGTCACACCAATACATTAGGACCTTAGTTTATTGGAAAGAGGCACGAATAGTTTTGGTTTGAGGTGTCATATTTTTGCTATAGGAGAAATACCAAAATACCAAAATAAGCTCGGGAGCATGATCAATCAGGTCTCCATTTTTATGCAACTGAACATCACAGTTTTTTTGAAGGGGATATTTCAGTATGTAGACTTAAAGAAAAATCTTATTTGGTAGGTTTTGGAGTGGAAAAAAAATCGGCATTATTACCGTCACACACAAAGGAGTTTTTCTTATGTAACCGTCACATATCCTTTAAAGTATTTTGAACCTTGATCACAATGAACTGTGTCAAATTCGACTCTAAAATTTGGTCGAAGGCTCGGTCGGTATACACAGGTTCCACTGTACAAAGATTTATCCAGCAATTTTGTTCGAGAATGGTCCTCAAAATTTTCATGTTCATATCGTAGCAATTCATGTTCAGATCTAACAATATGCACCTATTTCTCCACCAGCCGAGATCAAGTGTGAGGCTCCCAACAATCGACTGAGTCGATTTGAGGGCACGATGATGTGGGAGGGGACGATGTACTCGCTGGACAATGAGAAGATGTTGTTACGAGGCTGTGTCCTGAGGAATACTAAATGGTGCTACGGTCTGGTGATATTCGCGGGGCGGGACACCAAGCTCATGATGAACAGTGGCAAGGCACAGTTTAAGAGAACCAAAATTGACCGACTGATGAATGTGTTGGTCATTGGGGTAAGACTAAATGAAAGACATTTCCCTTTTACATATTTTAGGGGAATCAATGGGTATAGTCACCCTACAATGCCCTGTTCTCGCACCATAACACCGATTATCTGATTGTAGTTTAGTTCTATCGGGCCTGATTAATTTGGGGTGTACTACATCCTTGGGCGGGGGGAAGGAATCGGGTTGATGCCTCCCCGCTCCTCAAATATTTTTATTATCTCTGGACTAGGGAGCTGAAACTTGCCAAACCTCCGAGTCAAACGGTACCAAAACAATCCAAGATTGGCACACTGATGTCAAATGGTACCAAAACAATCCAAGATTGGCACACTGATGTCAAAATGATGATATTTTTCCAGGCATTTTTGAGCCAATTTCTTTTTATTTAGGCATTTTTTTTGTCTTTTCAAAAACTGTGTCATGATAGTAAATAATTATCTGATGTGAAATAAAATTGCCACTTGTGTCGGCAATAAAGCAAATTTTTGGAAGAAAAAAGATGAAAACACTTTTCTGGTATCTCGCATGGTTGCCATTTTGAATTTGCCCATGACTCCTCTGCTATCTCCACCGAGGGGGAGCTATGGAAATCAGCTTAGATAGGGTTAACTTAGTACTCCAGTAACACAATTCCGAAATGAGATATACATACATTTGTCAGTACATACATATAAGCATGTTCTTGACATGCATAAAATAGATCGAATAAAACTGTCCACATCACAACTCACAGAAAAATCCTCGGCGACAGTTAAGTCCGGTGAAGAATTTTAGCTAAAATCAACAAGAGAATGTGCTCGTGTTTCAGAATAGTTCATGTGTTAATATTCAGTTTCACTGCAAGAGAAACAACTGGATGCTTAATATTCATGGTTAGATTATAATTAATACCTTACCCTGAGAAGAATGGCCATGCCTCATAAAATAACTTCATCTTGGATGTACTCCTTCCTTGATCAACTGCAGTATGTATTAATTCTCTAATCTTTGTCTCCTTGTAGATATTTCTGTTCCTGTGTATTGTCTGTCTCGTGTGTATGATCGCCTGTGGTGTCTGGGAGACGATGGTGGGCTACAACTTCCAGGTTTATCTCCCTTGGGATGACTTCGTCCCAGGCACAAAAATAAACGCTGAAAAGATTAACGACACGACAGAAGCGGGCGCCACTGTGATAGCTCTTCTCGTGTTCCTGTCTTATATTATTATACTCAACACTGTAGTGCCTATATCTCTCTACGTCAGGTACGCTCCATTCTCCCAACCTCAGAGTGCTAACCTCCTGCTGTCAGTCTAGCGGCCTCTGGCTGATTTGCCCCGTCCATATTTTGCACCCAACCTGCGCATTCAGTCGTCGGAACCTTGTGTTTGACACTGACAGCATTCTTTGAGTATGGGAACAACGAAAAATTGATGTCTGTTACACTTTTGGTTTACACTTCCGAGGATTATCCGCGTAAAAAAATAATCACCCTACTGAATCGACAAGTATGATTGTAGGTAAACACCGCCGGTCACGTGTCAAATCACAGTCAATGGTAGGTTTTTCGGTGCTTTCGTTATCAAGCGTGGGCGTGTGTCTGACCAGACGACAGTGACCACAGCCGAAAATGAACGATTTTCAGCATATCGATGACAGGTATGGTTACTGGTGTCCAGTCATTTTTTGATGGAGAGATATCGTACTATATTGTCACCAAATGTAGGGTTATTACTATTTCAAGTTAACAAAAATTTTAAACATTTTTGCGGCGAGAGGTGTTTTTATGTGTTGGTGGACAGTCCATGGTAGGTATTAGCATCGAATTATAGTGTGAGGAAATGAGCACAAAATGAACACGTGGAAACTTACTACCTGCCTCATGTATCGCTGACTCATTCATCTCTCGATTCCTTTCACTTGTGTGTGTTTAAGAGGAATATGAACCGTTAATAGTTTATTCTCTGTCTGTCTGATATTACGACAGTCCATGGTATCATCATCGGATCGATCGACAGTCCATGGTAGGTCAAAATACGGTCAGTCCGAACTGACGTGAACCGTGTAACCTTGGCCAATGATTCGCCAAATGGACTGTTGCCAAGACAAATGGTAGCTACCATGGACTGTCGACATATCTGATATACAATCATATGTTGCCTCATTATAACATTGCAGCTGTTATCCGGCTTCAATGTGAAGTGATCCAATCTACAGTTCATGGTCGCATGACAAATGGACTGGTGCATTCACCTACAATCATACTTGTCGATTCAGTAGGGTGATAATGCAGCGAAAGTACTTCGAAGGTGAAACCATGATATAGTACAGGCCGGAGATATTTTTACGTCTGTCGCGCCGGAAAGCAAAACAAAAACGCACTGGCAACAAAAACAAAATCGCGCCTGAGCGCAGTGGCATGTCTCTGCACGTGTAAATGAAACGTGAGCACGATCGAGAAATTGTGATCGCGCTGTGGAAACAAGGACACAATTGGGCCTCGGCCAGTTTGTTCCTAAACGGAAACCAAGGACGTTTCGCTGTCGTCATGTACGACCATATAAGGTAGTGCATTCGCTGTTGTTGTTGTTGCGCAGTCAGTGCAGCTTTTCCAACAAATGAGTGAAGTCGAGTCGAGACATTCGGAGTCTCGAGTTTGGGGAGGAAATAAAGGAGGATTTCCTTACATGTATATAAAACGCATCCGAGTACTACAGAGCTTTACAGAAATTTTTAATATGGATTTTGAGCTGCGATTTTGCGAGTGAAACGAGCAATATACTTACATGTACAAATTTCAGTGCGGACGAAGCTAATGCATGGTCTTCTCGTCTGCGTTCCTCGTCAGACTGTCTTTCGCCCAGTCGTTTTGGGATTTATCTACATATATACATGTATGGGTCTCTGTCTCGACCACCCTAATAAGCAGCGGGGTTACTGCAAGCTTCTAAATACCTCTGTAAGAGGGTGCTCCTAGTCTGAAAGGAGGGATTTCCGAAACAACAATAAATGGATAAAAAGCGCGATTATGCAAATCTATGAGCGCGTGGGTGTGTTCTCCAGTGCTACACAGCCACATCAATCAGAAAATTTTTCGACGCGACTGTGTTTTGTTGAATCGCGTCTATGCGCGCCACGATCGCACCTGATCGCACCAATATATAATGCATTAAACTCTGTCCCAAGGAGGCGTGCCTTGTCGCGTTTTGATGAAAAACAGAGTCCTAAAATAGTCGCGTTTTCTGCGCGATCAGCACGCGTTTTACGTAAAAATATCTCCGGCCTGTACTGTACTTTGAAGGTGAAACCATGACAGATAATCCTTCTTCTCAAATAGTCGGGAATTTACATTTTACCGTTTATAACAAAGTTGAATGGTTGAATTGCTCCTTTTTATTTGGGGGTGGGGTGTGAGTCAGTCAGATGGTGCTACACAGTGTCAGAGGTTAACTTTACAAGAATCCACTACAAGGCATGAAGGCGGTTGATTATCATGCAATAAAGCAATCCTAATATTTCATGATTATTCAATAACAGAGTTCATGTACACAGCTTTTGAACAGGCCGACCTGATGTCAGTTGAATTTGTTAATACCCGTATATCGAAAAGCAGGCCCTATTGCATTATACATGACATGGGTGTACTTGTCAACTTTAATTATTGACTATTAATTTCTTAGGTGCCTTACTCTGAGGGTCACTAGAAGATAGTGTAATCCCAAAATAACGGAAAAAACACAACTCTTCCTAGGTATTCAGCTATGGGCGCTGTGTCATTACGACAACGAGAGGGGTACTGTATGTTCACTTTCAAGACTACCGGTCTGCTACCTCCTATTTTTGTGAGAGGCCCATTGGCCGAGTGGTTTAGATCGCCGATATATAGCGCTGGCGATTAGGTGCCTTACTAATCCCACTCGGGTCTTGACCAATTTTGTGCACTAGAATCTGTGTTATACTAAGACAGGCCTTCAAGTGCCTCCTATATTTCCTATATTTTTGAGTCATTCCTATATTTTCCTATATTTTACTCAAAACCTTTTATATTTCCTATATTTTGACTTTTTCTCATGAAAACTTTCATCAATGCTCTGTAATGAGTCAAACTGACATGAGGAAATACATTTAAAAAAAAAAAATTCGCCTCCCTTCGCTCGGCAAATATGAAAGCTTATCAGTCCCTCTTTGCTGAGTCAAACAACAGAACACGTCACCTTAAAGACCACCACTATGACTGCATTCAGTTAAAGTAATTTGATTAAACTCCAGAAAACTAGCAAGTTTGTTACATACAATGTAGTACAGACCTGTCTTACACTCCTTTATTTCCCTATATTTTATTCAGAAAATCCCTATATTTCTCCTATATTTTTGCAAATTCCCTCCTATATTTTCTCCTATATTTTCACTGTGAGCCACTTGAAGGCCTGCTAAGATAGTGTAATCCCAAAATAACGCAAATACTGTTATTAAATTGCCTACATTGTACTTGATATTGTTGTTTCCATGGTTACAGTGTGGAGATGATACGATTGGGCCATAGTATGTGGATCAATTGGGACGAGAAGATGTACTACGGGATAAATGACACCCCGGCCAAAGTCCGTACCACAACGCTGAATGAGGAACTGGGCCAGATAGAATACATCTTCTCGGATAAAACTGGCACGCTAACTCAGGTAACTAACAACAACAACAACCCTGCCATTAAGACAAATCAAACTTTGACAAACTGTCTATCCAGCATGTTTTGTGACAATCTTTGCGAAAATGAACAAAAGTTCCGTTGGGCACCCATTCTGCCACACTGATGATAGGCAAAAAAATCCATATGCAATTAAGTTAGAATAGACCATAAAATTGAAGATGACTGACCTTGATATATATATATCTCCAAGATCAAATTACTTGATTTGATTATGAGCTGTATAGAAGAGTATATTTAGATCTTAGAATTTGGTCATGCTATATCAGAACCTCAGCACAAAATTGTTCCCATTAATTAGGACCTTGGCAAAAGCTGACCTGGCTCAACTTCCTATGTATTTCTAAACTGAGAGAACTACAGTCAACCCTACTAGATCACATTTTTCTTAACCATCATGATATTGTCATGCAAAGTTCTAAAAATACATCTTATGCAATACATGATCGCTGAGGGTACACAATAACTGATAGCCGAGAGGTATTGAAGCACTTTAGGGTATATTTAATATAGTTCTCCTCCGGAAAGGCCATGTTCAAGAGCCTGTTCAACCAGTCTGAAAATATGCATTGAATAGAACATTGCAATGCTAGAGCTGATAAACTGATGAAATCCGGGATTCAGGAAATGACATTTTGACGTGACGTCGTGGATGTTTGATTCCACTGGTGAAGAACAGAAATGGCAGTTGATGATGATCACGATGTTGCATCATTATGTTACATAATTCCAGGCATCATCGCGTTAAACATTGGGCATGGAAAACCCAGCTCTGTAAGGTACCAATGTGATGTTGCTGGCTTCACATCGAATTTTGACCAATTTCATGATGTTAACAAGACAATGCCTGTAAATGGGAAACAAATGGTCAAACACAATAATATGCCTGATGGGTCTTGTTCACTCTCATTCGTAAGAATTTTCCAAGATAACTGGTCCCATTTTAATTTGAGTCTGTATTTCTCTTGTAGAATATCATGGCCTTTAAGAAGTGCTCCATCGAGGGCCATTCTTATGGGGATGCATATGACGACTTTGGCAATGAGATTGATATTACGGAGGTATGAAATGGGTATTTTTCTTTTCAAAGGATAAAGTATTGATTGATTAGGAGGGGATTGGCTTAGTTGCTCAGAGAATTGAATATTTTCTTAACCAAATTAATCTTAAAGGTGAAATGCAAAAGTTTTTAAATTCTCCGTTTTACATTTAATATAGGTTGAATAATGTTAGAAATACCAGTATATCTACTTCACTTGGATGACTTTGAATTATCTTGTTTTCTAGAATCTTTTTAAAAGTGCCCAGCTGAATTCAGATTTGCAAAACGTCATCGCTTATCTTTCCTTGATTATGACGTCACGTCAGACCAGCCGCTCAGAGATTGAACATTACAAGTATTGACGACCGACCAGGTGGTCTGATGTGACATCACAAACCAGCGTCAAACAAGGGCAGATAAGCGATGCAGATTCCATTGCTGAAATCAGCCGAGCGTGAGATACCGACTTCGAAGCACTTTTCAAAATCTACACGGAGACAAAATACTTCAATATAAAAAGGAAAATATGAAAACCGTTGTGGAGTTCATGTTTCTTTGGAGATACTGTTAGCTTAAGCTTTGAAGAAGTTGGAAGTATCTCCAATGAAATGTCAGCTCCACAGCAATAAAGAAGTTGTTATCCATAGAATAGCCTTGTGTTATATACGCCGACTTCTAAATGCCTATCAAAAAAAAAAAAAAAATCTTTTATGCTTGTTGAGTTCCATATATATTTTAGGTATATGAATGAATAGAAACTAGCTCTCCTCAAATTATCAAGGTGCTTTCACAGTCTGAATCGAAACATATTTTGAGAAGTATATTTCATCTGTAATATACGACTATCCTTTAACAGTGAGGAGTATACCGCTGCTGGACAGCACATATAATCAAAACAATTCGCAGGAAACAAAAAATTAATGTTGAACAAAGCAGACTACATTGCGATATACATGTAGATGTGTAATTTGCTTTTGTCATTTTAGAGAACGCAGCCAGTAGATTTAACCTTCAACCAATATGCCGAAACCAGTTTCAGCTTCTATGACCACTCTTTGATAGAGGAGATAAAAAACGGAAACTCCGAAGTGCATCTGTTCTTCCGTCTGATAGCCCTGTGCCATACTGTGATGCCAGAGGAAAAAGAAGGTGGGATACTCGTCGGACTTAACAGAAACTCTGTCATTGGCTGCATGTTTTTCCCACAAGCCAATCGAAATACAGGATATCTTTTTGAAAATTCGAATTAACCAATCAAATGTTTCGAAACCAGGAGATATCCCTTGATCTCCTGGAGTTTCTATACAGTTCCATGGTATCCCCTGGGCAGACTGTATTTCCTGATAACAGTCTGCGAAAGGGCAGTTTACCACTCGCACTGATTGGCTAAATTCGAATCCCGTTGCCCTCCATTGGTCCAGTAAGGGTTATACAATATATTCCGATAGATTGTGCACAGATAAGTATTGAACATCATCACACTTCCCAAACTGTTCACTCACTCTCTCTTTTACGCCATTTCACAACCATTCGTGTTGATCGTCTGTTCTCCACTTCAGAACAAGATCTAAATAGTTCTTCAGTTCTTATTTTCTGTATGATGCAAGGGAGATAATCTGGTCTTTATTTTGAATTATCTCCCTTGCATTACAATGCCAAGCTGTCGGTGAATGAGCACTCGACACTAGAATTTCACCATCAGAAGTTTGCGATCGAAAAATTAACCACCAGTTGTGCAATTAAGACCAAATTTCTGGGATTCTTGTCAACTTCCTTACGAAAATCTCTCAATATTACAATCACCAGAATTTTGAGGACAAAATTGTTATGCCCCCCCTCTAACTAGCGATCGCTTTGTCCGTCCGTCTGTCCGTCCGAATTTCTTGTCCGGGCAATATCTCGGTTAATATTTGATGGACAGGATCGAAACTTGCATGGAATGTGGCCAGTGGCTCGTAGTTGTGCAGCGTAAAGTTTCTCCACGTTTCGCATATATTTTCAAGAGTTATGGCCCTTTGTTCCTGAATTCTCCGTGAATTGGGACTTGTCCGGGCTGGATCTCGGTTAATATTGTATGGACAATTATGAAATTTGCAGGATGTGTGGTCAGTGCCCTGTAGTTGTGCAGCGTGAATTTTCTCCGCGTTTCGCATATATTTTCAAGAGTTATGGCCCTTTTTTCTTCAAATCTTTGTGAATTGGTACTTGTCCGGGCTGGATCTCGGTGAATATTGTATGAACAATTATGAAATTGCAGGATATGTGATCAGTGCCCTGTAGTTGTGCAGCGTGAAGTTTCTCCGCGTTTCACATATATTTTCAAGAGTTATGGCCCTTTTTTCTTCAAATCTTTGTGAATTGGAACTTGTCCGGGCTGGATCTCGGTGAATATTGTATGAACAATTATGAAATTTGCAGGATATGTGATCAGTGCCCTGTAGTTGTGCAGCGTGAAGTTTCTCCACATTTCGCCTATATTTTCAAGAGTTATGGCCCTTTTTTCTTCAAATCTTTGTGAATTGGGATTTGTAGGGCTGGATCTCGGTTAATATTGTATGAACAAGTATGAAATACGCATGATATGTGGTCAGTGACCCAAAGGTGTGTAGCGTGAAGTTTCTCTGTTTTCGGTTATATTTTCAAGAGTTATGGCCCTTTGTTTAAACCTAAGTGAATGGGATATATTTATTTGTCCAAGCTGGATCTCCGTCCATAACTGATTTGAACCAGGAAAATGGCTATATTATATGTTATTCTACATTCCAAAGCAGACAACATAGGTCCTGAAGTATGAAATTGCCCCAAAAACAGTGAATTGGGTACAAAATTCACTGATCGCTTCATAATTTCACCACAATATACTCCCAAGGAATGTAGGTCTCATAACCAGGTCACATTTTCGGATTTGGCGAAAGCCCTGGCGACCATCTTGCATCGAAGCATCGTATTATCACTTGTTGCTCGATATTTGGAATATGTACATGTATTATGTGAGACATGGCAAAAAAGTGACTGAAACAGAATTTTTATAATTATCCAAATTAGACCTCCACCAACCAATAAAGAACAGAACAATGGCGGGGCAGTGTCGGATTAAAGTGGAAGGGGGGGCATACAATTGAGCAATCTCTGATTGCTTCCTTCCTGTGTTCTAATAAATTTCATCTCCCTTCAAAATAATTGAAATAACAGAGAAATAATATATTATATGCAGTATTTCGGGAACATTTTTTTCAGATTCCTGTTCCTTAAGAATATTTCCAGGAATTAGAAACTCATATATCCTAGTATTTACACACTTTTAAGGTCACAAAATTGGGTTCATAATGTTTGCTAGATTTGTAGTAGGCATCTCGTCTGTAGTTACTCCTACATTAGGATTTGATCAGGTCTGGAAAGAAGTAGGATCCAAATGTCATGATATGACTGAAATATTGTTGATAGCGACAATAACTCTTTGCCCCATAGAGGGTTGCTACCATTGCCCCAAAATGATGCCGTTTGACGCTCCATTCCATAATGACGCTATTTGACACCTCAAACAATGAATACATTCGTCAGTTTAACTCGTTAACTATTATGTCAAGCAGTATTAAATATGCTAAATCACTTATCCATTTTCATGTGAAGGTAAAAAATATATAGTTGTGGCTCCTCTAAACTGGGACAGATTACAGGTGAACAGTGTAAAGGGTCATATGCAGCAGCCCAGCATAAACGCTATGGTTCAGTATTAGAGGCGTCCTATGGCGTCATCATGAGACAAAGAATTAACTAATATTCACTCATTCAGTCAAGATGTGACCAAAGTTAGTAGATTTACCGATCCAAATTTACAGCAATATGTGGGAGTGATTGGAAGTCATAAGGTTGATTGAATCATTAAACTGTCTACCATACCTTGGAATTTCATTTCTTATTCTCTTCTCTCCACTAGCATGACTAACAATGTATCCTCTTGTCCACCATTGGCAGGTAAACTAGAGTACCAAGCTCAGTCCCCTGATGAAGGAGCCCTTGTCTCAGCAGCTCGTAATTTTGGCTTTGTCTTCAAGGTATGATACGTCCCTCCTTCCTTATGATCTAAATATTCATGCTGTATTGACTTCATAACATAATCATTTGCAACATGACAAGTAGGACATTTTGTCCTATATTTCACATAGCCATGAAAAGATTGAAAGGGTTTGTACAGGATCTAGAAAACCTGAAAAAGTCATGAAAATCAAGGCCTGGAAATTTATACAAGAACTTGCTCCCGTCAAACATCTTCTGGCAAAATTGTGAAAGAAATGTTTTGGTTTTTTTTTTGATCGAAAGACTCTCATTGATCATTTGTGTTGTCAGTTGAGTTATTCTGTGTTCCGTTGATATCAATATGATAGTTACACTTTGTCTGACGAGTGCATCAAAGTCCTAGAGTCTATGCTATATTCTGATACAAAACGAAAGTAATTCTGTTGGTTGAAACTGGACGTGGAAAATGAGAATTTATTTAAGACCTGGAAAAAGGCCTGGATATTTGAATGTATGTTGGTGGGTGAAAATTTGATCATGCATGCTTGGCCTTAAGGGGGAACATTCTTCAAAAGCAGTATCGGATACACACCTTCCAATTATTCTTTGTCATTTTCACTACAAAATAGTTAGACAGTTATTTGTTATGCCTAATATCTAATATGTTCTCTTCTCTCTATTGCAGTCTCGCACACCCACGACAATAACAATAGAAGTTCTTGGGCAGACAGAAGTCTATGAATTGTTGTGTATTCTCGATTTTAACAATGTTCGGAAAAGAATGTCTGTAAGTTGGTAAACTTATCTCATTTAGTCTTCTGTCCCATCCCCATACACAGTGCTCACAACATACACTTAAATATAAATAATGAAATATACAGTGAAACCTGGAAATAGTCACCTGGGTAAACCGACCAACCTCTAAATACCGACATTATCTGTGGTTCCAATACTTAAAGAGGTAGTAGTATTATTTGAAAAATATTCAGCAAAAAATATATTTTGATAAAAGTTTTTTAGTAGTTCAGATCAACTACGGTAATTTTTTTTTGTGATCTCAAGTTTTAATATCACAGGCATTGAAATCACACTTCTGACATTCTCTGGAAAACGTGACAGCCCCTCACTTGACTCCAGTTGAAAAATTTACATTGGCATTCTTGGCGTGACGCTTTGCAACGTCATACACCATCTCGAACGTTTATTGTTTATTGGACTGTGACGGCTTCTAACGTGACGTCATGGACACCAGGTCCCGTTATCCCACGTCATCTGTCATTTCCCAGTTTCATCTTGTTCACTAGACTTAATTGCAGAATCTAACAATATTGGTCTCTTTACAAAATATGACATTTTTTACACAGTGAAACTGACCTTACTGACATATGCGTTCGTGTGCAAACACGGATTAACAAGTGAAGAAATTAAAACAATAGCACAGTTCATTTCCCGCCTAATCACCCATGCCAGCACTAATCACAATAGATCTTCACTTCTTTACTTAGCTAGCTACTGTAAAGATCGTGTGTAAAGCTCCAGCGTATTACGGAAGGATTTTACGTTTACAACGAGTGATAACATCATCTACAAGTCTACAAAGCAACGAAAAGATCAAGTTGGGAAGTATTCTTGTGTATATCTGTCGATAAAAATAATGGCCTCTATGTTCTGTTCCGTCTGTGGGAAGTCTAAATCAACGACCGACTTACATTCTGTTTGTCTTGCGTGTCGAGGCAATATTGCTTGTGATTGTACCCATAGATGTCAGGAGTGTCAACAATGGCCCGATGATTTATTTCAAGATTTAATGACCGGGTCTCGTGCGGGTTCCCTTCCCCCTGGTTTAATGTCGGAGACTAATATCATGACTCCACCCTCCCATTTTATTGAAAATGGGACGGCGAAGAAGCCTGCATCGATTGGCAGTCCTTGGATGGGCCCTTTACGTTCTTTATTAGATAAAGGTATTGCGCCAAGCACTAGTACTTTTGTTTCTGATCTGTCCACAGGTAAAAGGAAGAAACAGGTCAAAGTAATGGGGTCCGTCCTAGATGAAGGTACGGGAGAGTCAGCCGAGGTCACAGTGGAACTAGATCTTCCCGAAAGTGTGTCCCCCATGGAAATCGAGACGAACGAGATGAGGACCACTTTGACTCCGGGCATAAACACTGGTGACGTTGTAAGTAC